>JAMKCH010019453.1:0-58410 GCA_023653785.1 Ophioderma brevispina
TCTGCTTATTCACTTCAGGTGTGATCGAATAATACATTGGTAGCTTTCCAAAATATGCCAAAAAAAAAAAAAAATAAAAAACAGGATTAAAAAAAATGGGGGTGCTGCTTCTGGAAATGTCATGTCTATTTAAAGGGGCATTTTGTTAAAAATCTAATTCCTTCTTGTGCCACA
The DNA here is from genome assembly GCA_023653785.1 of Ophioderma brevispina. NCBI lineage: Eukaryota > Metazoa > Echinodermata > Ophiuroidea > Amphilepidida > Ophiodermatidae > Ophioderma > Ophioderma brevispina. The sequence continues at coordinate 175 of JAMKCH010019453.1, forward strand.
AATCAATTGCTATAATCACCTAATGTGCTCAAAAAGATCCACTGACCCAGGGCCCATATGGGGTGTTCACAGATTTGGGACAAACAAAAAAAACTAAAAACCTTGCAAAATGGAGACACTTGTGATAAAAATACATCGCGGTCCCCAGACCGCGAGTGTCATCTGCCATCGCGGTTTGTGAATGGAGCCAAAGGTCACATGAGGTTACCAAGGTCACCAACATATCACCCCACCGCACCCTCTCCTTTCCACCAAGTTAAATCACTGTAGCCCTTATGGAACTCATACGGCATTATGGGATAACATTTTGACCACAGACACACACACACACGGATACACAGACATACGACCAGAGTAATCCCTATGTGCATGACACAATAAAATGCATTTATATGGTGCTCTACAAAGAACACAGCACCTTCAGCTACTTAAAATGATAAATTAATATACAAATATGACTCAAATTTGGTTTAAATCGATTGAAGTATGAGGATATTACAGACAAATGTTAACCCTTTTTCACATCAACAATAGACAACAGACAACAGTGGACATAATGATCTCCATGTGTCTTCCTGCTTTAAGGCAGGCGACACAAAATCCTGTATTTTGTGATTTTTGACATCTGAGAGCCGAAACCTGCAGAAATGTCAAACGAAGAGGGTTTGATATTGTTCTGAAGTGACCATATATTGGAAAATAATGATCTTTAGACCTATTTAGTAACTCTTGAGCTACCCATGGGACCCATCTTAGTAACAAAATCTATATAATGTACTGACCCTAGTATAGTCCCACCTGTTTTTAACCTGAAGCTTGAATTTAGGGGGTGGGATTATAATGGGATCTCCATCCTAACATGAAACACACGGGCATCAACATTGCAGCCTTTGAGAGCTAAACTTATTCCAGATTATTTTCAAGTGCCAAATGAGATGTGATCAACAAGACCTGTATATGAACTGGTGCATGAACCCCGGCATGAACCTAATTAATTTTGTAAAGAAAATCACAAGAAAATACTTCCAAAACAGTAATGAGTATAACAAAAATCACATGTATTCTATTGCCTTCCAGCAAAAAAAAGTTATGGGATTATAATATTTTCTATTCTTCAGATTCTCCAAAAACTGGGGGTGGGATTATAATCAAGCATGGGACTATACTTGGGTCAGTATGGTATATGTAGACATTCTTATTCTTGACAAGTACTACCATCAACACATCACAGAAATGCCTTTAATAATGTGTAATGATAATTCAGTATATTTTTACTGTAAAATAATTGAATTGATTTGTAAATTATACTAGTAATAAATACATGTGTACAATTAAGTCATACAACTCTGGTTTCTAGGCGTCACTGGGCGGGAAAAACATTCTCCAATTGGGCAAGAGTTCCATATGTATCCCCCTTCAAATTGTACATGTAACAAATTATTTTATTAGTTTTTGGCCTTAGGAGGTTTTGTTAGCGTAGGCCATAAATAATATAATTTGTTTCTTGTAGAATTTTATAAATAGGGTACATATGGAACTCTTTCCTAAATTGTTATGCTTATAAATTTGATTCATATTTTTGGATGTTGGAGGTCATAATTTTGCACATAGGTTTGATTTCACTGGCAAATGTACATAAGTTTTTCCCGCTTATGCGTAGTCTTACTTATCAAATCTTCCCTTCTCTACAAGGGCAAACGCAATAATCGCAATTCCATTTGCGTATCTGGTGATTTTACCAGTTTTCCAATAAAAATGTTTTATTGGGAGTAAAGTTTAAAAGAACATTTGAATTTGCCCACTGCAAGATTCCAGAAAGTATTTTGGTTTGAATTAAAGGTATTTCATATTATTTATATTAGGCTTCAATTCTGAGTGGTACAAACAAAACTTTGTATTGGGCAGATTTTTAAGAGTCATGGATGCAATACATAGTTCTTTAAAGGCTCCATCGGTCGATCGCTAATAGCCTCGCCCAGATTTTATCCGTAATGATCAAAATTTTGGTACAGAAGAAAGCTACTATTTTTCTCATTAACCCCTGTGAACCTTAGGGCGAAAGGATGTGTGGTTGGATGTTTTGAGTGAAACTATGCCCCATTTTGGTTGACCAATATTAATTTTACACAGTACTCTATGGGGATGACAAAATGAATTTTCAGCTCTCACTTCAAAACGGGCGAAATTCGGCGTGAAGGCCATTCTATCAAGATGAAATTTTACACACACTTCAATTCGGACCATCCTTTTAAATATTGTATCGCTCCGGGTATTTTTAGCTATCAATTATCATACCAGTGATTGGCCCATCGATATCAAAATGCCTGATTCCGCGAGTGTTCATCCGACTATAACAAAATGCTGTGTTGGCCACCGGACATGATAAACACAGCACAATGGAAAAGGCTTCAAGGCCCTTGGAGATCTCTCAAGTCTCATTGCCGTCTCGCCAATGATGATTAACAAATGGTTGACATTGACCTTACCTAAGGATACTAAGTCTGCCCGTAACTTTTACTTTTAAGCAGCTCTGGTAAAGCTTACGAACATTGTGAAAGGCGATGTAAGACAGCCACAAATCTATCTAAACCTACAACAATAACAACTGCTATTTCTAATATTGTCCTAAATACTGAAGAGGCACAAGCTAAATTAGAATAATACATTTATTTACCACGGTTTTCATCTTTTATTTGAGCCATTAATCGAGGAATTTGAGTATGAAATGAAATCTCTGGTGGTTCAAAAGCCCGCCCGAAGACGGCCTGTTTTCCGAAAATGACCTTTATGGCTATTTCAAGAGAATTGTAATTGTTGCTACACAATTGAATGAGTTTAAGCATGACACTTTTACGATTCGGCAAGAAAAGAATTGGTCCATTTGAAATTAGTCACGGACAACAGGCACTAACACAATGAAACACAATGAAACCTTACAAAAGCCCTTGAAAATCTTAAAGTGGCATTTTCGAAATTGGAGACTTTCAACTTTCAAGTCACACTATTTGGTGCTGAATTTGGGCTCTAATGAAAAAGTGAAACATTCAGGCAAGAAATAAATATTACAGTTTCGTTGTTACTACTTGCAAGTCTTTATACAATATCCATAACAAACACTGGCAGTTATTTTGTTGCGAAGTTCTGGAATACCATTGAAGACAACTATTTCCTGATGTTTGATCAAGACTCACTACTTGGACAGCAATGCCAGGTTTGGATTGCCAGCCTAATACTTAAATAACATTATTGAATGGCTTTTCTTATGATACCAGAATATATTGCACTCGCTAGAAAAATATTTGCGTATCACACTCAAAACCATTCAATATTATATAAATATAACACCGCTTCACTACCCCAAAAAATGATTATGATTAATATCTATCTCTCCAGAGATTCTGGTACATGCCAACATTGAAAAAAGCCCATATTAAATCAATTGCCTGTTTTATTAGCACAGCACTTGAAACACTTAAGCTAACAGGAGCTGGGTTAGCAAATAAACAAAATATTTTAGTGACAAACAACCATGTATCAGTAAGCGAATAACGCTAACTGGCTGGTTAACATAGTCGAAAATATTAACTGACTGCTAAAGCTGAATTACCAGTTGAGCTATATCGGCACAGCCATTTGGCCAGTCAACAAATGTGTATCATATTTGGTCATGGAACTGTGTGTTGATGTGGTCAACCGCATTCCATAACATCAAAACTAAACATTAACATTTCCTAGGGCTTAAATTTCACTAGGGTAATAAGAAACATGTGATTCTTTATATCTCAATTTTGATGGAGAAGTGTGTGTGGGGGGGTCCATCGGATCACCATACGTGAGTAAACATTTCATCTGTAACCTTCAATCGTTTGTATTGAACCAATTTTGTTCACAGATGCAGCACCCACCTGCAGGGCCTTTTAGAGCAGGAGCAGAATATCATAGGGGCCTTATTTAAGGAATTCGTTTACCTCCCACTTTGGTAGTTAGTATGGACCCTCTACATCTATGCTAGCTAGGTAGTACGCTCAAATTGTGGTATCACTTTTTCAATAGGGGCCAATTTAAGTTACACAGGGGTCAAACTTTCAAAATGCCACAATCATGTTGAAATGTATGCCATATTGTCCATCTAATCATAAGGATTCCAAAAATGTATAGTTTGTACCACCTACGACCATTGCTTTTGGAGTTATAGGGTAAAAATGACTAAAATGGTAAAAAGGGTCAATCTCAATTTGTACAGGGGGTCAACATTAAAAGTTAATCTGATTATATTTTAAATACTTGCAAATTATTATGTTAAATGTTTACTTTCGGAGATAAGAGTCAAAGAAGGTCAACGCCAATTGGATTATGTTGCCCTATGACCTATTTTGTCGCATAACATGATAACTATACACTGCAGATGTAACTAACTATTCCTTATTTTTATGCATTAAGCTAGATGAACAACTTCTTTCATTTTTCAACAAAATTGGAGCAACTTCTGATTTTGACCCCTGTACAAATAGAAATTGACCTTTTTTACCATTTTAGCAATTTTTACCCTATAACTCTCAAACCAATGGTCATAGATGGTACAAACTATACATTTTTGGAATCCTTATGACTAGACAGACAATATGGCATACATTTCAACATGATTGGAGCATTTTAAAAGTTTGACCCCTGTGTAAACTTAAATTGACCCCTATTGAAAGTAATGACACCACAATTTGAGAGTACTACCTACCCAGCGTTCATTACTAACTACCAAAGGTGTCAAACCTTTTCTGTAGTGAGGGGTAAACGATGATGTTTGACCTGGGTCCGTGCTCCTATTTAGTGGATTTTATGATTGACTATACAGGAATTTTGCATGCTTCTCTCTTGTCATCTTTTATACACCTTCAAGAGTCTACTTTACCTATTATAGCTTAAATAAATAGAATTTATTTGGCATTATTTTATTTACATTCCACCACCATATTGCTTGGCTGAAAGATCCTTCTCCTCTCAGAGTTTGATCTTCAGAATTAAAACTTTGTATCTATGTGAAAAAAAAATCAAGAGCAAAATCTTCCTGTGGGTATTATTGTTTGCAGATTGTTAGAGAAAAAAAGGCTTAGGCGACTAACTGAAAGACTTTTTTAAACTCCACTTTTGGGCCATTTTGATGACTACAATAACCCTCAACACACAAATATGAAAAAATGCAAATTATTAAAAGTTACATGTATAAGCATGCAACCTACTGATTTTTTTCTAGTTACCAAGTTGAAATGTATTCTCCATACATTAACACTTAAGTGTAAAACTCTCTCTGTGCTGGGCAATTGTGTATAAGTTATAACACATAAGTCAGTGACATTTGAGACGGTTCGCCAAATATTTGCAGGTCACTTGGGCAACCATCTAAAAAAACACCAAAAAACAGACTAGGGGCTTGTTTGGACTCATTTCAATGCATTTTAGGCTGAATTTGAATATGCCCATGAAAATATATAATTTTGAAATGTTTTCAACCAAAAAAATCTAAAATTGACAAAAATTAATGTGACGGACTGAGGTTGAGGCCTGGTTCTGTGCATCGGTGATATTCCTGTATCACTAGGCCTACAAAATTTTGTTGGGTGAAGTTGAGATAAAAGTCAAGTATTTTTGTATCTAAAGTTACGACTGGAGTCCTCGGTCATTTATATTGTTCATCTCAGCCTTGAGCACACTCTGTCTCCTTTCGCAAACAAAAAAAAAAAAAAAAAAAAATTATACACCTTCAAGAGTCTACTTTACCTATTATAGCTTAAATAAATAGAATTTTTTTAGCATTATTTTATTTACATTCCACCACCATATTGCTTGGCTGAAAGATCCTTCTCCTCTCAGAGTTTGATCTTCAGAATTAAAACTTTGTATCTATGTGAAAAAAAAATCAAGAGCAAAATCTTCCTGTGGGTATTATTGTTTACAGATTGTTAGAGAAAAAAAGAAAGGCTTAGGCGACTAACTGAAAGAGACTTTTTTAAACTCCACTTTTGGGCCATTTTGATGACTACAATAACCCTCAACACACAAATATGAAAAAATGCAAATTTTTAAAAGTTACATGTATAAGCATGCAACCTACTGATTTTTTTTCTAGTTACCAAGTTGAAATGTATTCTCCATACATTAAACTTAAGTGTATAACTCTCTATGTGCTGGGCAATTGTGTATAAGTTATAACACATAAGTCAGTGACATTTGAGACGGTTCGCCAAATTATTGCAGGTCACTTGGGCAACCATCTAAAAAAACACCAAAAAACAGACTAGGGGCTTGTTTGGACTCATTTCAATGCATTTTAAGCTGAATTTGAATATGCCCATGAAAATATATAATTTTGAAATGTTTTCAACCAAAAAAATCTAAAATTGACAAAAATTAATCTGTGTGTCAAGTGCACTCGACATCCACAGGGAGAGAGTTAAGGTCTTGTGCACTCCTGTTGTGTATAAGGGTGGACCCCCTTCTGAAAACCACTTTGCCATTGGAATTTTTTACCAAAACACTGGGTCATTGGTGTGGTATATCAACACAATCCACTATAATAGAAAACAATGAAAACACGTTCTGATTCAATTGGTGGTCCAAAAACCAATATTTGGGCTCATAATTGGACAAAATAAACCCTTTACATTTGCTGGTGCAAATACCTTTAACTTGCATGGTCAATTTGAAGTTGAAGTTTTTTTTCCACCAAAAATATAATTAGGCAATTCCATAAAATTTGGGGAAAATAATTAGCGTTAAAAAACATGGCGTGCAAAAAAACAGTTGATGTTGGGTCACAGGACTCCCCTTACACAACTTAAGTGTTAACATATTATTCCAATGCTGTTTGCCAAAAGGAAAACAATCTTAGTCAGATAAATTTAATTCAGGCCAAAATTGTTTTCCGATTTATCATGAAGGAATCTTAGGCTTTATCAAAAACTCCTTCAACATGTGTGAAAGGTCCCACAACCACAGGAAGAATTTGGCCTCATTTTTATGTTCACTTGTGTGACCAACTTCTCTTTATGTGAGAGGTATATTGACTTAGACTTTACGTCAATAGCAAAGCTGTCCAGGAACATATTTGCGTGATAAAATTTATTTAAAAGTGACTTAGGTTACAAAGAATACATTGATAATTGCGTTCACTATCTATTCTTAATGAAACTTACTCATGCATATGGTAATGCAACTTCAACTTATAAAGTTAACAAATTATATTTTGGGTGAAAAATCAAGGGAAATTTAGTGCTGGTGGGAGATTGTATTAACAACCATTTGTTAAAAGTTTAAAAATAAATGCAAAACAATCAATGCCTTTTGGTTCCACACTCATGTGCATATTAATGAGATGGGTGTATTTTTTAAAATAAGTGTTACAACCCTAAAATAATTCTAACAAAAGGTTTTTAAAAAGAATTTGGTAGTAGTTGACATTTGGAATAACATACAAAAATCTAAAATTCCACCAACTGGAGAACAGTGGAGTATGGGGCAAGGTTTACATGGGTCAAAATATGAAAGGGTCAGATTGTGGAAAAATGTATACACCAACATGTTTATTACGTTTCAATGATTAAAAAATACATCAGTTCCTTATGTCGCCTGCCGTCGTGGTTTGTGAATGACCTTTGACCTTAATATGTGACCCTTGACCTCATAAACAAATGAGGGTTTGCATGTAAACTCCATAAACCAAGTTTGGTTCCAATTGAACTTTAACTTTTTAATTGAAGTCAATTTTACATTTTCCGCCTATCTTACAACTTGACCTCATATGACCTTTGACCTTGGTATGTGACCTTTGACCTTGGTATGTGACCTTTGACCTTGGTATGTGACTTTTGACCTCATCAACAAATGGGGAATGCCATGTTGCACCTGTGACCCAAGTTTAAAGTTTGGTTTGGATATTACAGGCAAATGTTAACCCTTTTTCACAACAACAACAGACATCAACAACAGACAACAGTAGACAAAGTGATCCCTATGTGTCTTCCTGCCATGGGGCAGGCAACACAAAAAAATATAGTTTGCCCTACCTGCGAGTTGTAGTTCAATAGATATAAGGCAAATTATCTTCAAGGTCACAATGGGGGTAACATTTTAAATATTTGATTATTTAAAGAAAAGGTGTCAAATTGTTTGCCTAGTTTTACATATAACAATAATTAACATACACATTAGATAAATTGTCTTATTTTGTTATTTTGTTATTTAATGAAAACATGGCCGAACTGTATTGGGCCTATGGGAGGGGCAAGCTAAAAAGTCTGAAAGTCGCATATTGAACTTTCAAACACATATTCAGTATACGTTTCTTGTGGATTGATGCCCTGACAATTTCAGACCAGTGTTTACAAAATCCGCAATCCGACCTTTTGTAAATTTACGCCAGGAGACGACCTTGGAACTGTTAGCATCCCTTGTACCAAAACTACAAGTCATAGATAGGGAAAACTTACCTTTTTAAATCTTAGAAAACACAATTTCCTTTTCCACTTAAATAATGGCATTGTAAAGAAGACTACTTTCAAACTCATAACCTTTTTCTCAATTTTATTACATGCTGTAATAAACACTTCCATTTGTTTGGCCAGTCAGTATTAAAATCATGCAATTGAAGAGCTAAGACCTAGCTCCGACTCCAATTCAAACAAGTGGATCACTAACCAAAGTCTTCCGCCCATCAGTTGGTTCGTGGATTGGGTTGTAGTTGGGATGGGGTGTTTGAGTATTAGGGGTAAGTTTGGTAAGGGATGAATCAGTTTTGTGTGCAATTGGTTTTCACAATTAGAAATCTATTCAATGGATTAATGGGAATGAGCAAGAGCCACCGTTTGATGATCACGGTACCAACACAACACGTTTAAAGTCTGGGGATGTCCCTTTGTTATTATATTTACATACGGTCTTCCAGACTTACCAATTGAGGAATCACACCGTGTACTTGACCCTCTATCGGCCGTCTGTGAATGAATGTGATCAATCTATTACGATAGTAATTTAATATCTTGTTCAATACAAAGGACATTTTCCCCTATTGCTGTTTTACCATGGCTCATTGCTGTCACTTATTGATATACTAAGAGCAAACATACGTGATTGTAAACATGGTGAAATAGACTGTTTACAGAAAACACAAAGTCCTATTTGACAATTTTACAATAGTCAAAATGTTTTAGCACCGAATATATTGCCTAATATTAATATTGGAAACAGTTGATGGGCGAACTCAGGGGGGATGAAAAAGAAATTCTGAACATCTTATTGATCGCGACATTCGACGGGGACCATATTACGGCATCGCGTAATATTTTTTATATCTAATGAGGCCTATTTGTTTGAATATTATTATACTTTGTGCACTTTATGTGATGATTCAAAACAAATTGTTATTACTGTTTGTACATGTACATTATAATTTATCAAATGTTTTGTTTCTGTCTTTCCTTAACCAGTGTACTGTGTACTTGTGGTTGTGGTGCTCGATGAATGCCATAATATGATAAATATTAGATCCCAAGCATCGCTATACTTGTTGCTTTTTCATTTCAGCCTGAGCAAGCAAACACGTGATAGGAAATGACCCCAGATGGATTGTCGATCACATTACATTCACGGACGGCCCTAAGTCCTGATAGCATGACTAGATAGTCTAACTTTTGTATGTTGTCGTTAACGTTGACCACTAGTCTTACTGGTTTTTGTTGCAAAGATCTTTTTAGTGACGCAAAATCCAAGGTGGTATTGTGCCCATTAATTTAATGCCTGAACTGGATATACACCCACACACAATTAATACATTTGTCACTAGCCTTACCTTCAATAGCATTGTTTTACAAGTTGATGCTAGTCTCACGGTAAAATTTATCAAAATTTTGTGGAGCTCCAAATTTCACAGTGTAACTTCGTCTAATCTTCATGTTGGACTCGATAGACATCAAATCACTGTCAATATCGAGATAATCAAACTATTTGGTTCGGCCACTTTACGGGTACGGAAGTATTTATCGCTGTGGGATTTCCCACGGTCATGGTGTGGTCTGTTTCACAGACTGCGAAAAATATTATCTCAATTGGGAATTGCGTGAGAGACTAACGTTCACACTGTACTTTCCAACACCACCGTAGGTTCACTTGGAGTCGAATCATGGAATAACGTGAAAAGATAACACTGCCGCCTGAATTCACAGTTACTGGTCCTAGACGGCCACCTGGTCAAGTACCCAATGATCGCTTATTTTTATGGTTGACGCTATCTGGACTGTTGAACCGTATGTAATTTTATAAGAACAAAGGGACGTCCCCAGACTTTGAACGTTTTTTTGTTATATTCAGTATCCTCAAGCCCGCTTGAAATAAATACTATGTTAATTTTATATCAGACAACCAGAAACTAAGATAAGTCATACTTTTAAGAAATGCTCCGAGCAAAATCGACTGTGTTGAGTTGGTGTGCAACTAGTACAAACTGTACAACGGAGTCATAACTGAAATTTTTTGTCCCCCCGGGCACGTCAGACGAGTCATTATCATCTTTTGCATTTCACATTTACGAATCATCCTACCCAATCATGTCCAAAAACGACGTTACAGGTTCCCTGTAGTATCAACCCTGTCTCTAGACTTGATTATTGCAATCCATTTCTCACCGGCCACTGCACTGTGAGTCTGTGTAGCTCCTGGTCCTGCCACCATTATGACCATAAATTCACCCTGACAGCCGGTAAAGAATGCCATTCATCCGGGAACAGGCTGTTTTCTTTTTGGGGGCAACCTACCACAGCGCACTCTTCGGCATGTTAAATTATCCGAATTCTCAAAAAATTTGAAGCACCAAAATCTAGTGGAAATTGTAATAAACCACTCTGTAACATCGCCAAACTGGCAAAATGGTAAACAAAGCGTGCATTTTACCGTGGCGTTCGGGTATTTGTAATTTAAATAATCTAACGGGGTAAATATTTTTTTTTCCAAATGTACGCTAGATATCCAAATACTACTATTTATTCGGCTTCCAAAATTATTTTTCTAATATCATCGGTGTACTTATTTAGAGTAAGTATCCGCATTTTTTTAAATATCCGTCCTCAAACTTCCATTCCACGCCCAGCATATTCTAGTCATTTCGTGAAACGTACGTTTAAAAATGTGGTCCGAGTACAGAATATATCAGAGACGAGCGGGAGATCTCCCCTGTAACCCTGATAGCTGTTCACCGATGATAGAGCCACCATTTTCGATAAGCTACCTAATTAATTTATGCCAGAGTGACGTATACCGGGAATGACGTAGCTATAGCTCCACGTACGACTGTCGAAACTATAGCTACAGATTGTTGCCATTAAATCTAACCAAAGTTCAAGCAGTTGCTTGCTTCCGAAACTAAAATTCACAACAAATAGCTCTCTTTCAACAGCACAATTTGAGAGCTCCGCCCGAATCGCAATTGTTAAATAGCGAAGTACCGTGCGTAAAGGTAATTTTGACAACATGAAACATTCGGACAGGACAACCCTCCAATCGGACAGCCACTAACTTACTAGTCTTCCATCCTCTTTGAGGGGGAAGACTACTAACAAGCACCTTTAACATAAAGAGATCAAACTTCATTATTAATACAAATATCCTTTCTGAAAGATGGGTGACCCAGTCCATATTCCTTCATGCTTCCACATGGAAGCATAATCACCAACAATGATTACAAATTTGACTGTTTTTGTCCAACTACTTTGGATGTAAAGCCAATGTGTACAATGGCCCAAATACATGTATGTGAGCTAGTGTTGTCAATTACATGGGTTGTTTTGTTTCATAACATAAAAACAAGCGGGAGGAAACATTTCTTCTGACCTTTAATTATGGAGTAAGTAGTAAGAGCAAAATATTAAACTCTGATCCCAAAAGCTCATTTTGATGGGGTTATATAAAAGGTGGGGGGATTGAGGTCCAATTGGGGAAAAAACCCCCCACCCACCCCCCACAACCCACAAAACCTTTAACATTTAACAATGTCAAGTTGTTTAACAAAGATGTTAAAATTACATGTTTATAAGGCCAATGAACGTCAATGTGATGTTTACGTAACATATTTTAAAAATCATGAGGTATCTATTCATTGTTAATTATTCGTTATTTTGCACAGTAGTAATAGCCATTTTTCAAACCTTTAGTGTACTCTAAGACCCACAATATGTGTCAAAACCACCCTACATTTAGAAATGATTTGCAAATGTTTCTTTGTGTAAAATCTACTAAAATCATATTCACAAGATGTGATCACAAAAAGAAACCTTGAATTTCTTTTAAATACAAATAATAATGACTTTTTAGGGTTCAGCATTTAAACGCCCGGCAGAAAATAATAACGCAGGCGGGTTACGCGAAACATGAATCGGGACTTTGATAGCCTTACATGCTGTAACAAAACACATTCATTTTGCACCAGGCATGGTAAATTATAAATCATCAAATTGAAGAGCTAACACTATAGTGCGAGTCATAATTTTTGGCCAAGTTACTAGTTACGCCCGCTTCCCCCGCCAAAACGCGCACCACTGGTTTGCACGTAGACAACAGAGTTCACGCAACAAGCAATGCGGGTGTACACAGGCCAAGAAATTATTTACTCAAACTATAATATAGCATCAGGCCCAATCAAAACAAAGATTGCCAGGCTGAGGATCACCTTTCTTACAGCATCTTGATGGCTTATTATATGAGATTATAGCATGATAAAACCTCTGAGTAACCAATCAAATAGAGGGTATATTGTGTGCACAATTAGGCTTTTAAAAACCATGTTTCTGATTGGCTAATTACATCATTATACCCTATGAATGACCAATGAAATTAATCAGTGCTCAGGGAGTTAAGATTAGGATATGGGTTGGTCTCAGAGGGAGTGGGTCACCAACAGATGAAATCTGATGAAGCATATTGTCCGTTTGCAATCCATGACTGGTTGTGTCCTCTGCGGTGTGTTTCACGAGTGCATGCAATCAAATCCTTGTGACAGTTTATCAACTAGCTGGCTGACAACAACAGGTTTACCTGTAGATGAGAGAAAAGAAAGGAAAAGGGGAAAAAAAAGTTACTATGTGGTTTAAACCTGCAATCTAAAGGCAAGCACAATTAGAGTGCAAGATCATACCAGGGTCACGTGGGTGAAACTGTGTATAAATGCCCATAGATGATTTGAAGTGAGAGTGCCATCCGGAGGCAATTTTGATGAGCTACCTATTAGAATTCATGCAGTATGACATATTGACTGGGCTTGATGTAGCATAAATTACACAGCACCACGTACGACCGGTGATCAATGAGCACTGATTTCATGCAGTATGTCTCCACTTTCTTGAGCGAGTAATCTATCCAAATTTATTTTGAATCCCTGCCAGGGTTCAAAATAAAAGGGAGATTGTGCAATCTTCACACTTTAGTGGACCATGTAGTAAATAAGCATAGTTCACACACAAGTTCAGACCTCAATTGCATTGGAGTATCCATGCAGGTACTTCTGCATGGGGTGACTAGTGCTTAAGCTACTGCGTGTGTACCTCGGTGGATGATTACTCCCACTTTTGCGGCCGTCGATGTGGTACCCGTGGGTGGGTACCGTAATTTTCGGAATATAAGCCGCGCGGCGTATAAGCCGCAGGGCCTAAAAATCGCCGTATTAAGATTCAGACCTTAACGTATAAGCCGCACCGCCAGATAAGCCGCACCAGCGACGGCCGACTTTAGGATCGTGTATAACGTGTACATAGAGAAACCAACGTATTATTCATGTTTATAAGCATATTTACAGTTCAATATATGTCGCACATGCTTTTTTTTTTTTTTTTTTTTGCCAGGGTTCAAAATAAAAGGGAGATTGTGCAATCTTCACACTTTAGTGGACCATGTAGTAAATAAGCATAGCTCACACACAAGTTCAGACCTCAATTGCATTGGAGTATCCATGCAGGTACTTCTGCATGGGGTGACTAGTGCTTAAACTACTGCGTGTGTACCTCGGCGGATGATTACCCCCACTTTTGCGGCCGGCGATGTGGTACCCCTGTGGGTGGGTACTCCGTGGCTACTTTACAGGTACTCCCATGAAGAAATTGCTTGTGTACTACAGCACTAAAAAGGCTTTACACCAAGTAATACTATAAGGGAGCACAGTACAAAATCCCTCCGCCGTGGAAAGTGCAACACCACTATAGTACTATAAAACCTTAGAATTGAGCGCAATTTGTGTAGTTGTGGCGGATATGGGTCAAGAGTTTTGCTTTTGGTATCATTCATGGGGGATTCTTTCATATTTAACTTCTATTTGAATAATGGATGAGGAAAGCGTCTGCGGTTATGATAAAGGCGGGACACAAATGTGAACCGCCGTAAACACCGATTCTGTGGGCTCAGGGGGTTTAGAAAAAAAAAAAAGGTGTAATTTTCAAATCTAATTGCCAAAAAAAAACTGACATGTTCAAAAGAGATTATTTTAAAGACCATGAATTCAAAATTCTCTCCTGCAAATTTCATTGCTCTAGGTAAGGCAGGGGCAAAGATATGACAGATACAAGAGAGTGCATAAAGCATGTGTTTCAATTGGCAGACCATTTTGTACTCTTCCCTCATAACCAGGGCGGCGCCACCAAATTTCCCCCAGTTTACCCCCCTGGTCGAAGAAAAATGAGGGATTTTTGGAAAAATCAGTGATTTGGGGCCAAAATTGGTTAAAAGTCTCCAAATATTTGATACTTCCCCCTCCCCAGAATTTCACTTTTTCCCCCTCCCATTTCACTTTACCCCCTGTTTGTCCCCCCAGAAAGAGGTCTGGCGCCGCCACTGCCCATAACAGCCCCATAAAAAGAAGGTCCTAATATTAAGACGGTCACTTCTATCCTTTCCCCTTTATTTCAGTTAAACATGGTTAGTTTTAATAGTTACAATTTACCCACTTCTGATGTATTTTCTTGCATTTTAATTGTGCAATCCAAGCCACATGAATCACTCCTGATTAGGTCCTCGAACCAAATGTCTTTCCCCCACATCACGATCAGAAAATGTTTAAGCCTGAAATTTGCACGTGTACAATGTGAGGATAACAGAAAACCCCCTTTAACCCTTATGCCCCCTATCTCCCGGGAGGCAGTGAAGGAACAAGAGAACAGGGTAAAGAGAAAAGTTGGAAGCCCCGGGGGGGTACTCGACCCAAAATTGGGTACGGGTGTGCGTCCACCGGGTAAAAAAAATCGACCCATGTTTATAGTGACCAAATTATACAAAAAATATATGACCCATTTATATACATGTAGTTGGTTCCGAAATTTCGACCCATTTATATAGTTGGCTTTGAAATTTCGCACCATTTTCATAGTAATCTTAGCAAAATTGACCCATTTTCATAGTAACTTTTCCAAAAATCAGAAAATCAACCATTTTCATTGTGATTTTAGTGAAAATCGGAAAAATCGACCCATTTTCATAGTAAAATGCGACCAAAACTGAAAAATGGACCCATTTATATAGTAGAAATGACCTCAAAAAGTGACCCATCTTTATAATAGCCTGGTGGGAAAAATGACCCATTGTTATAGCAAGGCGTGAAAATGTGACCCATATCGGCGGCACATATGTACCTACCCTTTTCCACTGAGTACCCCCAGGTTGGAAGCCCCCTCCCTAGATCCACGCCTGGTACACCTCATATGGGGCTTGGGTCAGTGCTTATGACTCGCGTTTGGTGATTTGTGGCAGAGAAATGAAATAATAGATTGCTCCTTTAATTAGTCCAAATAACCCCTCACCTTGGGTCAGTTTGGCTGCAATTGGCCCAAGCGTTTGGGCAGGAGATAACAAATTAAAAAAAAAAACTAACGGGACATACACATATATACACGGCCGGATTCTTACTCACGTGGTAGCCTATACAGCAGCTACACCATGTCTACCACGGCAGCTACTGCACAGTACACACTGGGCTAATTGCGAGGCGGTAGCTGCAAGATAGGGCTTACTAAGTACACAATTATTAGGTATACAGTAACGTGGCTACTCTGCTTTACCTACCCCAATGGCTACCCTGTAGTTGCCCACTAGGTGGAGAGAAGGTGGATGTTGAGTAGACAGTACTGGAGTAGACACGCAGCTACCATGACGCCATTTTGAGAGTGGATGAAAATGTCATGAAATGAGGGCGCTATACACTTGTGCTCTGTTTAGCGTTTTCCAAAATGCCAGGTTTGATGGATCTGAGGGGTGTAGTTCTTTACTTATGGCCCTCTGAATATTGAATTTCACACCGGTACATGTTTTTGAGGCGACCCCCTAAAATTTAAAATTGCTGTAGCGTGAAAACGAAAAGAGGCACAAAGCTCAAATTTTTAGGATTTTAGTTTCTCATGAATATCTTTCTTTCAATACACCAAAAAAGAAAAAATCAATGAGGTGATGGTGTACTCGATTTGTTGAATTGGCATGGAATGACCCAGTTGAAATATTATATAAAGGCAAGTTATTGCCAGTTGTTTAGTTGTGGATTTCCAGTATGGTAGATCAGTGCAGTATATAGTATCAGGATTAACTGATACCACAGGAGCTGCAAGCTATTTGATTGCAATGGCAATGATTTGTCAATGGTGTGAGATTTCTAAACTTCGTACAGTGTTAGGCTAGGTTATGCATGTTGATATTGTGATATCTACTGTTTAGGTATTGGGAAAAAGTTTGAATCTATTAGAGGCAAGTTAAGAACTTTGTCAGTTGTTTGTTGTGGATCTTCCAGTATGGTTAGTAGATCAGGCAGTACATAGTGTCAAGATTAAGGAGCGTGCATGTGCAAGATATTGTCGGTGTCGTCTTCAAGCCAAAAGAGCTTCAGTTTTGGAATCAAAAAGGGTATTCCAGTTTATGGTCCTAAAAGTGGCTATTTGTGACAGAGTAACAAATTGCTCATATTGTTTGAATTTGATTACCATTTTTTGCCGAACATGGCCATTGACATTCATACTCATCTATTACAATGAATGAATCAAGGATAAAATGCAGTGGCTTTACAGATATAAAGGTTGCAGGAGAGATTTCATAGTCATCCTATTTTACTGTATATGTAGTGATTTTCATATAGATAGACACTCAATAGATTCCCTACCTTTTATTGGCTACAGAAATAACTTGAATGAAAAACCAAAGCGGTTTGATTTGTATATGCTATTTCTATTCAATAGAGAACATAGGTCTATGAATTTGTATTGCTCCTATGATCCATGTTAATTGTCCCCGCCGATACGAATTTGCGGTTAACGGGGACTATAAAATGAACCAGCGTCGTTCGTCCCGTCGTCCGTGAAAAAAGAATGTTAACCGATGTTGTTACTACGCAATTTATCTGGAGTTCCGTAAGGGTAACAATGATGTGTAAACTTTGTGGGAAAGGATAGCGGGTTTGGTGAGTTCTCAAACCTTGATTTGATTTTGGGAGTGTTTAAAATTTGCTAATTAGTATCTCATTTGCATAATTTATGCAAATTTCCCTGCAATGCCTGTGTACAAGTTGTTCTGGAGTTTCCCGTATTAAGGCCGTTCGATTTGAGGACCTTGGGTGGAAGGAAGCGGGATGAAGATTTGTCGACTTGATTAGATTTGGGCGTATTTTGGGCAAATTGAGTATGCAAATGACCGCTAATAGTATGCCAAAAAATCAGTGCGTAATGCATCTATTTTTGGACCCATTACATTGAGGATTACTCAAAATTCATAGCGCTGAAATGCAAACCCTATTTGGGGGGGAGGGGAATCACATCTTCGTTGCAATTTTAAAGTATTGTATATGCGGACCAAGCGGCTTAGGTAGTGCAAAATGAGCTAATTTAATAGCGTAATTGCTGTTGTTGTATCTTGAAACGGACGTCGGATAGGCAAATTCCTTCGCTACATGAGACTTTACTATGCCATAGGGGAGGGGGGTGGGGTGTTGGGGGTGGGGGTTGGGGAGGGGGTGGGTATGCGGGGTGGTGGGGAGGGCTGGGGGGGTTGTGTGGCAGGGGGATTTGGGCCCGGCGGGCGGTGTTGTGTTGCAGTGGGTTGGGAGGGGAGTGGGGTGTTGCATGGTGTTAGGGAGGGTGGTTTGGGGTGCTGGGGGATGGGGGGTAAAATTAACATATTGTTAAAAGTGTTGGGGAGGGGGTGGAGTGTTGGGGAGGGGTGTGAGGGTGTTGGGGACGAGGGTGGGGAGGGGGGGGGAGGGGGAGGGGGGAGACGGGAGGGGAGGGGCGGAGCGGGGAGGGGGGGGGGAAGGCGGGAGGAGAGGGACGGGCGGGGTGGGGGGGGTGGGGGGGGGGGGGCAGGCGGGGGGGGGCGGGGGGAGGTTTTCTTTCTTCATAGGGGGGGGGGGGGAAGTGAAGGGGGGGGTGGGGATCGTGGTGGGGGGGAACAGCGGGGGGGGGGGAGGGGGCGGGGGGTGTGGGAGGGGGGGGGTGTGTGGGGGTGAGGTGTGTTGGTTTGGGGATGGGGTTGGGTGGTGGTGATGGGTGGGGGTTTGTGAGTGGTGTGGGGGATGGGGGGTTGGGGGGTGTGATGGGGTTTGGGATAGGGGGTGGGGTGGTGTGGGTGCGGAGTGTGGGGAGGGGGTGGGGTGGTTTTGGAGTTTACATGTATCACAGTGTTAGTTGATCTGCGCGACATTCGGCGGGGGAATATTTTACGCATGCGCGTAAGAATAAGAGTTCGCCCTTTGTTTGGCTAAAGGTGCAGGAAGATTTCAGTAAGCCATATTTTCTGTGATATGTGGTGATTTCATATAGATGGACACTCAATAGATTCATTACCTTTTATTTGGCTACCGAAATACTTGGAGGAAAAACAAAAAGGTGATTGGTTGTATGCGTATATTTCATATAGAAAACAGGGAATGCAGGTGACACAATACAGTTATATTCTTCCAAAATATGCAAGAGGGGTGAGGATTTGGACAGGGAGGATGCAGATTAGGCCTCACTCAGAAAGGATCTAACGAAAGGTGCTAGATGGTTGTTTTGACAAAGCAACTTCAAATGCAATTTGCAATAATTTCAATAGGAAAAATGGCAATAATGGATGAGTTGTCTCACTTCACTGATTCACATCTGTACTGGTGAAAATGCCAAAATGATAGAATTAGAAATCACCATTCATTAGAGAAGTGCATGAGTGCACTGCCATGCAAGGTTTTTTTTTTTTTTTCATTGTGGTCGGTGGGGAGGGTCGTTAGGGCAGTGTGCCGACAACCATCAGTATGAGACGCTTCCAGTAATATGGGAAATTGTCACTGTTATTTTTTGTACAATGGTGTGATAATGCCCTTGAAATAATATAACCCGACCGTGGATTTTCCGATGAAACCAACCGTAACTAGACTTGAGGTGCCCAAAAGTATTATAATGAGAAATACGCACAGCCATACTCAGCCCGGGTGCGGAGGCAACAGCACACCACCCTGGGCTTTGCCAGGGATCCCCCGCACCCCGAAGTCCTCCAAACCTGGGTACGCCCATGATACGCACTTCATTATTATTATTTGAGGTTGAAAGCATTTATGGAGTGTTTTTTGTTGGTGTTATGATGTCTTGGTGGATGTCAAAGGTCAGAAATACCTTTACAAACACAATAATGAGCCCTTGTGCACAAGTGATCGAATTTTATAATAGATATAACAGATTAATGATTATAGATCAGAATGGGTTCCAAGAAGGTGGTACTCCAAACCAGTAAATTACAATAAACAACTTTACATGATTTATTAAAACTATAAGAATTAATATTCAAGTACTCTAGTGTCCTGGTTGCGAAGAAGCCGTGGCAGTTCACGGATGATATGTCCTCACAGCTGGAAGACTCCAAAATGACAGTGTTGCAAAGTCCACACTTATATATCCGCAGTTAATATTCCATTGGATCTTCTCAGTTCTGCCGAAAGAAAAACTTTTGCCGCAGGTAAGAGACAGGGCGAATAAATCCCTGTACACCAACATTCACAGTCAGTGGCGGCGCCAGGGGGGCATGGGTGGCATTTGCCCCCCCCCCGCCAAATTTTTTTCTTTCCCCCAGTTTGCCACCCTTGGTGGTTGGAAAGAAAAATGAAGTGATTTTTGTAGCAAAATTCACTGTTTTGGGGGCCAAAAATCAGCGCTTTGGGCCAAAATTGGTGACAAATTCCAAATTTTTCATATTTCCTTAGTTTGTAGTGTAGTAGTGTCTACAGCGTTTGGTATGGGATGAGTCGATCCAAACAAAACAACTTAGGTTTGAGATAATGGAAGACAAACTAAATTGGTCAAGGGAAAAATGCGTTGCCATTGTCAATAATTGGGAAAAAGTTAAACAAATACAGGGCCAAGGTCGTAATGATGTCATTAATTATGGGAAAAATGGTACAACATATATTCTTAAACACAAACTAGTTCGTACACAAAAGTGATGGGCATATAAAAATGTGTAGTCGAAATTGGACAGGGAAATTACAAAATTCGCATATGTTCTACTATTGAAATATAAGCATATACAAGATCACCCTTTGTTTTATTTCAAGTTGGATTTCTGTAGACCAAATAAAAGTAGGGAATCTTTTGAGTGTCTATCTATATGAAATCACTACATATCAAGGAAAAATATGGATGACTTTGAAAATCTTACTCCTTGCACCTTTAATATTATCTGTAAAGACGCCATTTAATCTGATGTCATTCATTGTATAGATGATTATGAATGTCAATGGCCATGTTCTGGCAAAAAATGGTAATTCAATCACACAATATGAGCAATTTGTTAATCTGTCGACACAATCCCTTTAGGACCATAAAACTGGATCCCTTTTTGATTTTCCAAAAACTGAAAGCTCTTTTGGCTTGGAAGACGACAGCAGAACAAAATCTTATGGCTCACAACATACTTCAACTTCAAGTAATCTCTCTTACAAAAATATTGTTGTATTTACTAGATTATTAGAATAAAATATGGTGATTTGATATAAACTCATAAATATTAGTTAATACAAATTGATAACTTATTTAAAAAAAACGAAAAAACTAAAAAATTTAAAAAACTAAATAATTTTAATTTCAAAATCTTACCGAAGTGGTCCGAATCAATTATGATTCTCGCAAAATACCTTGCGAGACATCAAAACCTGATTCTAGCAAGTTAAACTGAAATTGCACCCTGATAAACCGATACTTTTCCTTGAGAAATCTTTGCTCAAATAAAATCCAATGATGCCACATGATGAAACTTGAGTCATATATCAATTAAAATTACATAGGGTCATGGAGCCTTTTGTGCATTAGGACTGCTAGGAATCTTTTTAGAGACATGGTTTCTTTCACCGATTGGTTTTGCCTATTATTGCCCCAGAAAAACCATCAAGATTAGATTATGGAACATTAGGAAATGCATATGCATGGTGACAAAGATAATGTCTGTCCTCCATTTTTCAGCACAAACATTGTATTGAACTCCTAGTCTACAAACTCATATTACATTATGTTCTTCCAAGGATGTGAGTGCCGAACTTGTCACTGTTCCAAATAGGATATAAAAATAACCTGCTAAAACAATAGCCAGTACAGAATGTATTGACTCAATCCCACAATCCACCGTTTGGGAAATTTTACTTCCATAATTCATGTGATCCCATCTAAACAATGTAAAAACCTGATTTACATCATTTTAGCCCACCAAGGTGCTAGCACTTAGGGTACGGTATTCTTTGCATGATCATAAAATGTCGTGGTTCTTAAACTTCTTGAACACTTATCCCCGAGTACTGACATGTGTTTTGTTACAGTACAGATATTGCAATGCCGTCTGGCGAGTGGTTTTTAAAACAAAGTCATTTCAAGCCTATGCAGAATATATTCCTCACTTGTGATTCCCACCAAGAGGCGATATCAGTAGCGTCCCACAATGCAGTGCTTCCATTGGAAGTTTTTGTACAGGTAGTCCTGTGATCTGTTAGGATGAAACCACTATTAGAATGCAAGTTTTGATTCAGTACTGTCAATTTAGCCATGTTTTATCACTAACGATTCACATCTATTACCGTTACAAAAAACCGCCATGGAAGCAATTGCATTGTGGGAAGCTACTGAAATCCTCTCTTATTCCCACCTAGCAATTACTCCCAAGTTGTCGAAAAAAGAAGAAAAGAAATCAACCTCTATACTTTTGTCTTGTCTGGAGTATAAAGAGGACGTATGCGCATGTATACCCATGCCACCTTTCAGTGGTGTGTGTGCGCTTGTGTTTTGCCTACGCGTGCGCAAGTGCAACTGAGAGTCGGGCACACTGTATTATACCAGCGTTGCTACTTCGTATTTCAAGCTGGACAGTATAAAAAAAGGCATTCAATTCTTGGAGGCAGTTGGTGGCCAAGAAATCTAAATTTGGCACACCATTGGTTTAACACATAAATCTCCAAAGTCTGATAGAAATTTTATTTGTGCTCCAACTCTTAAATCTAAAGGTAATCATAACTATATGAAGCCATTTTGCAGTCACTGATAGTACATATATGGCCCTTTAAAATTGTAGATTTCATAGATCAGAACACCCTTCTGTTACACAAAGTTTGCAGGGTACACACATTTTTTAGGGGGTGGGGAGAATAACTTAATTGGAAAGCCCTTGTCAAGATCATTACTCAAAATTTTACCATATCATTAGCCTAAACATTTGTGATGTGATCTGGGAAAACTCGCCACATGTCCCATAGGACAGTTTTGAAAAAATAAAGAAAATAGCTTAAAATCTGTTATATTGTACTTTATTTTTTGTCAGATTGTATAAAGGCGTAACTTTTGATGTGTGTATCAAAGAAAGAAGTAAACAGTTATGGAAACTTAATATTTCAAACTCTGCAGTTAACTAAAAGGTTAACTGAATGGTGTGAAGTAAATAATATAATTCCCGAATGCCAAGCTGGTTTTCGTAAAGGGTATTCCACCATTGACAATGCATTTGTACTCCATAGTGTCATTCAAAAATGCTTCATTAAAAAAGCAGGTAAATGTTATTGTTTATTTGTTGATTTTTCAAAGGCTTTTGATTCTGTTCCAAGAGACAAACTGCTATTTAAATTGTTCTCCATTGGTATCCGTGGCAAATATTTAAATGTAGTAAAAAGTATGTTTAAAACGGTATGCTCATGTATAAGGTCATGTAATTGTATCAGCAAATTATTTGCCTGCCCAGTAGGTCTTCGCCAAGGTTGTATGTGCAGCCCTTTGAAATTTTCTATCTTTATTTCCATACTGAAAGATATGGTATTCCAATATAGAGGTAATGGGGTTAAAATCTCGTTAAAATTCTCATGTTTGCAGACAATGTTGTTTTGATATCAGATAATCCTAACGGCTTAAGGCAACATATTTTGCACTTTCAAAATTTTGTAATGAGTGGGGAATGAATGTAAATCAGGATAAGACTAAAGTTATAGTTTTTCGTAGAGGTGGGCGTTTGAGGCGTGATGAAAGATGGTTTTTGAATTGGAAATGAAATTGATGTGTGAGTTCATACAAATATCTTGGTATCTCATTTTCCACTGGTAACTCTGGGGCAAAGCACAAACATCAATCTTAGCTCAGCAAGGTGAAAAAAACTCTGGCTGCAATTAGAGGCCTTTTCCTTTAAAGTCGCGGTCTTCCTTTCATTTTCCATATTTTTAAAACATTGATTCATCGTTATCAACTGGGGTGGGGTTATTACTTTATGGTGCTTAATTATGGGGCTACAAGACCTATAACCATCTTGAAAAATGGCATGTGTTAAAAGCTAAAACTACTACTGTCGCTGTTTTAGGTGAATGCGATAGACTTCCACTTTTTGTAATAGTGAAGTAGATAAGTCATAATTTTCACCAAGATCGTGCACTTCTGGACAAAAGCATGAAACTTGGCACAAACCTTCCTTTGGGTATGTAAAGCAATTTCAGAAGGGGTGCCCAAAAATTCGATCACAATAATGACGTCATAGGCCACGCCCCTTTTTATACATATTTCGTAGTAATGTTAAAATAATTACTTTCAATAATCATATCAAGTTTGGTATCAAATTAAAGCTTGAGACATGGAGAGTGTTAAAATGATCTAAATATTTGAATATTTGGTAAGTAGAGGTCAGTTTGTGGTCATTAAAGGTCATACGATACCATTGGCCAGTTTTGTAGCTGGTAACCATAGTTAAGGTTTGGTGTCAAAGTGTCAAAATCAAAATGTGAGATCCCATTGGTCACTCCTATGGGTTATGTTGAGATAATTGCATGTGAGAAGCACCACAACTACTTTACTGCAATAATAATATCCATAACCACGCCCCTTGTATTATTAGTATGACACACAGTAATCGTAACTTGAGGTTTCTTGTATAAACTGGCATTTAAATTATACAATTAATAATTCACTTGCGATTATTTTCAGGTTATTGATAGGCCAGTCAAATTAGGAAAACATAATGACTAATAACTAATTGCAACATATAACTCACCAGAATTGTATTGGGAAAACCTTTAAGAACAACATATCAAAAGTTTACCAAAATCAAAGTAGTATTAGAATATGTATGGGGGCAAAGTTTATACACTGTCAAAATATTGAAATGGTCGAAATGAGCCGAAAAGTATGTTCGTCGCCTTTCAAGGATTAAAAAGGTATAGTTTCTCTATCTGGAAGAGGCAAAATAGGTTCAAGGTCACAATGGGGTAAAATTTTAGATTAACCGTTTGTTATAAATATTATGTCAAATTGTTCTGTTATAAATATTATGTCAAAATATACTGGTTGCACTATATGATACTGTGTTGCATAATTAGAATGCAAATGTGACTGGGG
Organism: Ophioderma brevispina; assembly: GCA_023653785.1. Classification (NCBI taxonomy): domain Eukaryota; kingdom Metazoa; phylum Echinodermata; class Ophiuroidea; order Amphilepidida; family Ophiodermatidae; genus Ophioderma; species Ophioderma brevispina. Next base: position 25,044 of record JAMKCH010019453.1, read on the forward strand.
CTATGTGAGGTAACTAACTATAAATCTAATTCTATATTGAACTGTCAAACAAAGAATCTATATACAATTTAGTATCTAGTGTGACCAAATGGACAATTAATTTTAAAACCAGTTTGGAGCAAATTAGACAAATTTTACCCAGGATGACATTGAACTGTTATGTGCCTATTGTAATAAAACTATAGATCACAGATACTGTCGAACTATACATTATTAATTCGAACAATTACAATGTTTACCCCTGTACAAACTTTGACCCCTTATTCCTACGTATTCCACAGTGTCGATTTAGTATTATTTAGTATTATTAGTCAATTTTGCAGTATATTAACACCAAACTATAAATCCCCCCAACGTTTATATATTGCGGTTTGTTGGTACATCTTTGTGAAAAGCTGTTGTTTTTAGTGGAAGTTTAATACTATAAACTATTAAAGCATGAAGTATTGCTTGCAGAGATTTATAACAATAGGTCAATACATGGTTAATGTTTTACCAGGTTGATGGTTGCCGATTTTCAGCAAGTCCGGTCAGTGGGGACAAGGGAGCTTGGGAAGTAGCTAAAATGTCTTCAAAATCATGTCAAGTGGCGCATGGCATACCATCTTAAATTTGTTCCTTTTTTTTTTTTTTTTTTTTTTTTCCACTGGTAACTCATGGGGCAAAGCAACATCAATCTTAGCTCAGCAAGGTGAAAAAACTCTTGCTGCAATTAGAGGCATTTCATTTAAAGTCGGCGGTCTTCCTTTCATTCCATATTTTAAAATCATTGATTCATCGTTATCACCTGTATTACTTTATGGTGCTGAATTATGGGGCTACAAGACCTATAACCATCTTGAAAAAGTGCATGTTAAAGCTAAAACTACTACTGTCGCTGTTTTAGGTGAATGCGACAGACTTCCACTTTTTGTAATGAGTGCCTTTCGATGTATTAATTATTGGTGTAAAATACTGAATATGTCAAACTACCATTACCCCAACAAATGTTACAAAATGCTGTACAGTCTTAACTTGGGCTTCTCATATCAAAAAAATACTTTTAATTTTGGTTATGGTGTTGTTTGGATCACCCAAGATATCGGTTCTCAAGAAGATTTTTAAATTTCTTTCTCTACTAGGTTGAAAGACATTGCTAGTCAGGAATGGTTTGCCGATGTTTGTACTCTTGATAAATTATGTACCTACAGAGAATTTAAAACCCTTCTAAACCCAGAAAGATATTTGATTTCTGTTGAAATACCATCTCACAGAAAAGCGCTAAGCCGGCTGAGGTGTTCGAATCACTCATTATTGATTGAGGTGGGTAGATGGCAGAATATTGATCGTGAAAACCGTCTTTGTGTTCTCTGTAATGAAGACGATATCGAGGACGAATTCCATTTTGTTCTTGTTTGTCAATTTTTCACTGTCCTACGTTCAAAATACCTGCCATCATGGGTTTATACACGACCAACTCGTCAAAAATTGTATTCCTTATTAAATAGTGATGACTCTAACACTTTAGCGGGCTTAGCAGCATTTGCGCACCGTGCACTAAACCTACGAAATAATGTGACTGCAACTTAATTGATTTCATGATTATATTATATTCATTTTACTTCACATCACATAGTGTGTCAATTCTATGTATTTTCCATTTTCAATTCATTAGTATGTTTTTGATGCAAAAATATGTGTGATACATCCATGTGTATATGATGCCAGATATTGTATTATTTTGTAATATTATGGGCCAATGGCCTAATTGTATGATGAATAAATATGAACTGAACTGAACTCTGCAGTGATAGTAAAACTCAATATATAAATTTCCCACCATGTGGCAGGTTTTCCCAGATCGCATCACATTTTGGAATTTGGAATTGAAGTACAGTACTCGACTAACATCATGACTAATTTGACAAACCTGCTATCGATTATTCTCAACAGGTGGTGGTGGTGGTAGTGGTGCTGTTGCGCTGCTGTTTACATGCCAGACCGATGCCCGTCTCAGATTGTTAATATTCTGTCCCGACTGACTTTTTCCCATTGCCAAGTTGCTCCTCCTTTCAGTGGTATCATCCGTACCCCGACAGCATAATTTCTTCAGGATGTTGCGAAACTCACGGCTGCTCCAGAACACATACACAAGGGGATCCAAGAAAGAGTTGGAAAACCCTATCAAAACCATGTACGTTTCTACGATTAGTTCCATTTCGTATTGGTCACTGCTGAAGAGGTAAATAAGCATTGCAAGTATAAACGGTACCCACGTTATTATGAAGCAACCCATGATCAGTGAAAGCGTTCTCAGGGCTTTGTTAGCACGACCTCGTGACGGGACATTCCCTCTGTTGCTGCCGTGATTATGTTCGACCACCATTATGCGCCGCGCCTGCTGGCGCGATATATTGAAAATATGCGAGTAAATGTAGAACTCCAAAGTCGTAGAGGGTATTAAGCCAGCAAATACCAAGAACAGAACATAGCTCCGTGGAACAGCATGTAGAAAAATACAGCACCCTTCATAATGACCAACTGCATTCCAGCCCAGCAGAGGCAAAATCCCAAATGCAAAAGCAAGTATCCATATAAGCCCGATAACTGTAAGGGCATGTCTAATGCTCATTCTCTGGCCATAAAGCATAGGGCTTGTGATGGCAACAAAACGATCATACGCTATACCTATGATATTCAATATGCTAGCAGCACAAGCTGTTACCACAAAGAAAATTTTGACAAGACAGGCTCTTCCAGTACTTATGGACACACCCAGAATGCCAACTTCTGCAATACAAGTCAGGCCAACGCACAGATCAGCAACAGTTAAACTGAGCACAAACACATGGCTGGCCTTCTGAATGGACCGAGTCTTGACCAAGATGCAGATGACCGCTGCATTGAATGTGACTGCCAGCAAACCTATCGTCAACAGAGATCCTGTAAAAGCGACCTCCCCAAAATCAAAATGGTCATCTGCCTCTATCGGAGTTGCCGATCCAGTAGCATTCGGATACATGTTGAACTCATGGTGAAGATCATGATCATTATGATCATAATGATATTCTGTTCCATTAGAAGCAAAATCATGTCCAAAAGTAAAATTGTTGTGATGCTCTTGCTCATGTTCTTCATATGAGTGATCTTCATGAGAAATCACTAGATGTCCATGGTGATCATAATCAAGATCTTCTTTGCTGTGATTGCTGTGTCCATTCCTACTGTCATGGTAACTACTGCTACCAGGGGTCTCAGTTCCTTCCATACTGGGATTGCTATGGTAATCTTGGTAACTCTCTGTGCCTTGATGGACATCCTGGTTATGATAATGATCATCACCATGATCTATATCATGGTCAGTATGTTCACCAGATTCAGTAAATGCATGAGTGCTGTCGTCTTCAGTGCTAGGACTCTCATAATACAGATTATCAGTTCCATCAGGATCTTCCTCCTGATGCTCGTGAACTTCTTCATGATTGACATCATGCTCACCTTCATGCTCTTCGTGATCATTGCCATGTTCTTCATCACCATGATTGTCTTCGTGCACATGCTCATCTAGATGCTCTTCATGATCATTATCATGATCACCATGTCCATCCATGTGATCAGTATCACCATCATTATTATCACCAACATCATCCATGTGATCATGGTCACCATCATCATGACCATCATGTTCTTCCACGTGATCATTATTGCCATCATCATGATCACCATGTTCATCCATGTGATCTTCATGATCACCATGTTCATCCACGTGCTCTTCATGGTCACCATCATCATGATCACCATGTTCATCCATGTGATCATCCATGTGATCATCCATGTGATCATGGCCATCACCATCATGATCACCATGGTCATCCACGTGATCATGGTCACCATCATCATGATCACCATGTTCATCCATGTGATCATGGTCATGATCACCACGTTCATCCATGTGATCATTGTCACCATCATGATCACCATGTTCATCCATATGATCATGGTCATGATCATCGTGTTCATCCATGTGATCATTATCACCATCATCATGATCACCATGTGCATCCACGTGATCTTCATGATCACCATGTTCATCCACATGCTTTTCATGATCCCCGCTATGATCATGCATACCATGATCATCTTCTTCGTGCTCACCATGGCCTCCGTGTCCATGATCGTGGCCATGATCATGTCCATGGCTAATTCTGCACACACGACTGACACTGTGTCCCATATTGCTATAAGATACTGTCAAAAATACAATTTCATTGAGCCATTTAACTGAAGACTGACTTGACTAAGTCACAACTAACAGCAGTTTCTGTACATAAAAATTCACCAAATTTACTAGTCCTTTTCTTATTCAATTCTGATGAGCAAGCAAAAATATTCTGGCAAATGAATACGTTCATGTTTTGTCACAAGCACATCACACAATTACCATGATTCCACGCTGGCAAGCATATCAAGTATTGGTAGAAACCAAACCCAACAATAACTATGTATTTGTATCACAATCAGCAGCTTACACAAGTGGGTGAATAGGTCATTGGTTCGAACACCAGACAATGATACTTTTTGCAGCTCTCTTTGCATGAAACAGATGAAAAGTCAAAATGCATATATCTCTTTCTGATCTGATGGCTAATCATTTTATGCAGTACCTCCTGTTCACCATTCAGTGTAAAAACAGGCAATCTCTGGTTCTGGGTTCAAATCCGAGCACTGGCCAAAATGGCTTTCTTTCCACTAGCTTATCCACTTGTATATAGCATCAGTACTTAAGCACTATGTTGTGGTGTGAAATGCCATTCTTTTCCTTGTTTGGAATAAACTCCTTGGCTCAAATTTGAGCTAGATATACTCCTTCCCACACGGGTTGCCCGAGAATACCGAGGCACGTATCATAAGCAATGCCATATTTTTACATGCAACTTAAATGCTTTACCGGCACGGATGCTTTGCGAACAGAAATGGCATTGTGTAAACCCCATTTTAATGACTTGGTAGTCCAGTTACAATGCACAATATTCCCATCAATTAAAATCACATAATAGCAGTTGACTTTTGTTATGGACAAAACCGAAATAAATTAACCTTCCATTTTTAGAAAAACAATTTTCAAAGAGCAACATCTTCTTGAAGACGTCATTCAAAGCTATTCCATGTGATTGGCTCCTCCAAGGTTGTACATACACACACACACACACTAATCATCTCCATCCCACAGAAGTTGCTTTTCAAGAAAACTCAATTTTATTATGTCCAGTACCGTTGTCTTGTGTGCACAAAGAAAGTTAGCATGTTAGTGGACAAGATAGATGCATCAACAAGCCCGATACTCCATCTCGCCTCTATCCAATGCAAGTATCTTATTCTATTCCTACGCTTAATGGCAAGTTTTGGCACCATGTGTGACAGCCCGCATTCTGCTGTATTGATTAATATAAACTGACAACATCGCTCAGAAATGGAGAGCTAACCGGCAACATCACCAAGCAACAATTTTTTCGATATGTTGTAAAATTTTCACAGTTTGAAAATGTTGGAATCCAGCAGATAATTTTAATTATGTCAATATTTTTGTGGTCTATAAATTACAACTTACAAATTTCAATTCCATCAAAAAGCAAAGGAATATATATTCAAACATACAAAAACTGAAAATTCAATTGCTGGGTATAATTAAAAATGCTAACTGCATTCTTGTTAAAAGGTGCAATGATAGCTTTCACATACAATGTGTTCTTAAAAATAAAAACCTTAAATTTTTCATTCAAAATTATTTCTTTGGTAAAAAACTTGTGAATTTTATAATTTCCTTTTGGATCAAATTGTAAATTCAGCAGCCTATGTTTTATATTGAAATATAAGCAAATCAAAATCACCTTTTGTTTTCACTTTTAAGGTATTTCTGTAGGCAAATACAATACCCATACGGTATTGAAGCTACTTCTTTTAGTCAAGGTGACATCAGCAAAATGGAAAAGTTTCAAAGAAAGATTCTCAGACATAAATACGGTGGTTCTTGGGAATGAAATGGTTTCAGGGCTCAAATTCAGGACGACAATGAGAAAAATACGGCTTTTCATCTGATATCAAAATCAATACTACTTCTGGGTTAATCAGGGTGGTCCCAAAGACGATTGGAACACACACCTTTAAACCGAGCACTTTATCCAAAGGTCCAACTTGGCCTCACACAGAGAATAATTTATCCCATTCTCTGCAGGCTTATGGAATGTCCTTCCTGCTCATGTAGCATCAAACCAGGACTTGCAGAGTTCAAAAGGGAGGCAGCTTTACTAGTTCATAGTTCATAGTTCATATTTATTCATCATACAATTAGGCCATTGGCCCATAATATTACAAAATAATACAATAACTGGCATCATTGACTAATTGACTGATCAAACTGACTAATTAAATAACTGTTGTTAATGGCTAGATTAGCCTTGACATATAATTAAAATAAAAATTTCATTTTTTTTCAAAGTACTGACATGTGTTTAGTACAGTATAGGTACATTGCAATGCATTATGGGATTGATTAAAAAATCACCCTCTGAGAAAATATGGAAGCCTTGAAATCTCTTGTTGCACTTTTGAAAACTCAAGGGCAGCATTTGGATTTCATGTATTAATTCAAGAACTTGCCTTTCATTCTCAACATTTGACCATACTTTTTATATCATTATCTCAAAATGCATCCTGTCAATAATTGGCCCCTTGTGATTTGACCAGTTTCTTTTGCCCCCCCCCCCCCAGGTACCATGATAATTTAAATATTTTCCATTATTTCATTGCAATAGATTCTTGCAAATGAATAAAAACAATTCATGCAGCAATGCAATGAAGCATATTTATCAAATTGCCACATTGCATCCTTGAAAAGAAAGTGACTTGCAATATTTTTTGGAGTTGTGTTTATTGCAAATTTTTGCAATAAAAGCAGATTACTTTTGACACAATATCATTTTATTTACTGTCTTATTTAGCCTGGATAGATCATTCAGTGTTCAGACACTTAATTTCAATGACACCCAGGGTTCCAGAATAAATGGGACAGACAGGTTTGAGTAGGGGTGTAAACCCTGAGACCTCTTTCTGGGGGGGGGGGGGGAGTAAATTTTGGGGGAAAGTGGGGGGGGGGGGGGGGGGGAATATAAAAAATTTGGAGATTGTAACCAATTTTGGCCCAAATTTAAAATTACTGTATTTTGCACTGTCATAATTTGTGTTTTTATTTGCATTTTCAAGTCAAAAAGAGATTTGCCATCACAGAGTCCTGTCCTGGTCGGCTTTGAGTTTTGGTGGGGGAAGAGTAAGTGGGCCCATTTCAATTGACCCAGTTCCCAACCATTTTAGTAATGGCAAAAAAAATCAGCAATTTGGGGACAAAAATCACAAAATTTGGGCAAAAATCATTGATTTTGGGCCAAAATTCAGTTTTCCCCCACAGAATTTCACTCCCCCCCAGAAAATGAAGTCTGGCACTGGCCGGCACAATCATGAGAGCACTGTGGTCCAGTGGAAAAGAACAGGACTTGTGATCAGTCTGTTAAAATCAGGAGTTCGAGCCCCACTGTGGTTAAAGACACTATCAGTGATATGCCCGAAAGTCAAAATATTTTAAATTTAGCAGTAATAGCTTAAAAGTGAAGAATAAGTCTATAGAATTCTTACAAGTTATAGTGCCTTTAACATGTTTGTGTCCCTGGGCAAGATACTTAATCTCAATTGCCTCGTCGACCCAAGCTAAATCTGGGGAGCTGTTCGGGGCAGAGTACAATCTAAGTTGATGCATAGGCTTGTGCACTTGTAAGGCATGTCTTTGAGCAGCCACCTAAGTGAAGCGAAATGATTGTGAAGATTTCTTGAAGGCAGCCTAATAATATTGGCAACCGCGCTTTGAGCCTGTTTACAGGGATTAAAGGCACTATCAGTGATTTGCTAAAATCAGAAAATCGAAAAAATCAACAAAAATCAGATTTTTGCATGTCTGTAACAAGTATAAGTATCCTAACATACCCTACAAATGAAAGGACCGGAAACGACCAAATAAGGACAAAATCGAATATTTTCGTCATTAGTGTCTGTACTACACATTCGTATTGAGATTCGTATGTTTGAACATTGCAATTTTCTTCCTTTTCTGTTAATTCTTCAGTTGGAAAAAGTAACTTATGAGAGATTCTACAGGCTTATCCTTCACTTTTAAAGGTGCAAAAGAGATTTTATATATCAGGTGTCCCCAAAAAATTGAAAGTACTTATTTTTGCCCTGATGTAAAGCTTTCCATCAAAAATATCCCCATCGGAAAGGATTACGCTGAGAAATGATTCTTTTGTATAAAAACTGAAATTTCTAATTTCGTATAGGAGCAAATACAAAATTCGGCCTATGTTTTATACAAGTAAATCTAAATCATTTTTTCTCTCTTTCAAGATATTCTGTAGCCAAGTACAAGATAAATCTATTGAGTGTCTAATCTATATGAAATTACTATTATGACACAATTGGGTGCCTCAAAATCTCTCATTGCACCTTTAAGCTATTCCTGCAAATTTCAATAAAAACTGGTTATTATAATCAGGGCCTGGGTTGCACCAAGCTTCAGTTCACTTAGGAGCGGGTACCAATCAGGAGCTGTGATTCAGCTAGCACTGGGGTTTCCCCCAAGTTTTACTTTCTGGTCCTCACATTTTGGTTGAAGCAGATTCAAGATGGTCCTGAAAATCCCTCCCGCCTACCCTAGGTTAGGGAAGAGAGGGTCGATTTCCCTATACGTGGGCATATTGAAAGTGCTAAAGGCATTGTCACCAATAGATCTCCTTGTGACAGGGATTTCTAGTGTTGTAGTATCAGCAGCAGACCTAAGTTTGCAAATGGAGCTGGGGGTTGTACAGGGGCAGATCCAGGATTTCAAAAACGTCAAAATTACCGGGGCTGAAAGGCTGTAACTGGTCCAAAATAGCTCAAAATGGGCTGATTTTGCAAGAATTTGCAGAATTACCGGGAGGCGCGTGCCCCCTCCGCCCCCTCCTGGATCCGCGCCTGTTGTTTACTTGTGGATGTCAATTTGCAGATATGCTGGAAAAGAGGCATTCATCTGTAAGGTTGGCCAACACGTTTGCGATTTTAGTATAGTATGTTTTTGCATTCGGTTTTTCAAGGGCATGCTTAGCCGGTGTTTTTCTTTTTTTTCCTGGATAGCTGTGTAGCTGTAGTATGTGGTTGATGTTATTTTAAGATTTGGCAATAAATGTCTGAACCAAAACATAATTGTGTACTGCATGTCTTGTTTAGCGTTCATGTAGTTTAAGGACTCTCTGAGGGCAAAAACATTTATGAATTTAAGGTCCATGGTCTGATCGTTAATAGGTTTGTCCCCAAGGACCCTAGATTTTACCGGAAATGGTCAAAATTTTGGTATCGAAGAAGTTACTAATTTTTATTTTTCTTATTTACCCTGTGAAATTAATTTTACACTGCACCCTATGGGGATTACAAAATCACAATTTTAGCTCTCGCTTCATAATGAAATAAAATATTGGCACGAAACTTTACAGATGGTGTTTTGGGGTGAAGGCCATTCTATCAAGATGAAAACTTTATAGCCTTAAATTGGGTCATCTCCTTTTAATGCATGCTGGTCAGTTTGAATCTGTATACTACATTTACTCAGCTATATAGGATGTACTTCATACCTGATTTCATAAACAGCTGTGAAAACGTAAACAATTTCATTGGTTGATGCCCGGGTTCAATTCGACAATTGAACCCAGGTAGTATGCGCTGCATATTGATGTGATTTTTAGGTTGAAGCGCTCGCATCATACCACGTTTTGCTAGGTTCGCGCGCGCCTGCCAACGTTGCGTATGATCGTTGCGTTCAACGGGTTGTTCGATTGTTGTCACTGGGTGGTGGCAGTCCTTTCTTGTTGTATTTAAGCCGTAAAGTATCGCGAAATTGGGTTAAGATGACCTTAAATGTTAAAGCTGTGAATAAAGGTATGATTTTGGGAACCGGTACTCTCTTTACGACGAATTGAAACCGGCGACACCTTTATTTTTGCGTGGAAGAACTCGGCCTCCGACCTCGTTTTTCCACTTAAAATAATGGTATCGCCTTGGTTTCAATTCGTCGTAAATAGAGTACCGGTTCCCAAATCATACCTTTATTCTCATTCTTAAACAGCTTTAACATTTAAGGTCATCTTTAACCCAATTTCGCGATAAGTTTTGCAGGGTCATAGGTTCTACTAGAATCATGTGTACAGGTCTATATCCTTTTAGGATTCTCAAAATCTAATTAGGTTGGGGGGGGGTTGCATTGAATTCATCTAGCTCAACCGGTCATCCAAACAGTTGCTCCTCATTATTGTAAACCCTACACAGGTGAATTCAAAACCATCAAGTGTTTAAATTTTATGAAAGAAATATTTTTACACCTTGGCAATTGAAAATATTCTCCAGTTACCGAAACCTAACAAACAAGTTGGCACTATTGATTCCGAGAAGTTAAAATAACTAGCCGTTGGTTTGAAAATGATTTTTCACCATCATTAATTTTTTTTCATTCAATGCAGGTGTTTTGTGACCTTGGATTGTAACTGAAAAGGTTAGGGGCAAGTAATTAATTACGATTTTACTCATTCAGTGCTACACCTTGGCGGTTGCCTTCTAGAATTTATGTCACAGAGGACATAATTATTGTCAGAATTTGCCTCTTGGAATTGGCACGGACTTAGAAATTCAACAATTATTGTACAATCTATTATCTTAAAGGTGCTTGTTACGATTTATGTCAATTGTGTTCTCTACTTGATATAAGAGCCTAGCACTTGCACATACACCCCATCAAGTACTGTGGGAAACAAACTCGTGGTTTTGATGGTAGAAGCAATAATGCGCATTGCAAAGCCCTATTCAATAATGTGCTAATATTGATGGTTAACCATAAATTCGGTGGTTTTTTGTTTATATCTTGGCAATGAAATGGATTTGAGGGCTCAAATTTCAGGACATCAAGAAAAATACAGCCTTTCATCTGATATCAAAATCGATACTACTAAGTTCCGGGGAAATCAAGACGATCGGAACATGCACCTTTAAGTATTGATTTAGCTTTCCATGTCATAATTAATGATAATAATATTGACAATTTCCCCCAATGATGCTCAAGGCAATACAAAACAAACAAAAACAAGATCAAAGCAGACCAACTTATCAAAATACACTGTGCTCCCAGTTTACCATGATTTTAAAAGACCAAAGAATATGTCCAGGATTCATTCATATCTTGATTGCCTTTTAAGCTGATCCATTGTAGAGCAGGATCTGTCACATGTAACGGCAAAGAGGTTCCAGATTCACAGATCCGCAAATGAAAAATCTCCTCTATAATGTTTTGACCACGGTTCAGAGAGATTACAATTGGCTAGTAATATTTATGTAGGGCAGAACACACGCATATTGCTTTTGTCATAGTCTTGGATTAGTCGAGTGTCTTAACAGTATTTGTTTCCGTATTTGTTAATGGTTAGGCAATAGTAAATTTCGTGAATTTAGGGGTGGAAAGTTTAAAGGAAGGAGGGGAGATTTTCGGAAAGCGCCCCCAATTTTTGTCGAACCCGGGCTTTTTTTTGTTTTTTTGTATATTTGGAACTGCCTTTACCAATGTATTAGATCACCACCTGAAGTGAATTAGCCGATATACGCAAGGTCTTATTTAATAAGATGAGATTAGGACTCGTCGTGCACAACCGAAAGTCAAAGGCATGGTTTTCTATGGGGACGATTGCGATATCAGGCAAGTTCAAAACAAGGTTTGCAGTTTTCGTTTGTACTTGTTTGTTCAATAAACCTTTGAAACATTCTCGGTAGGTGGTCTACGACCGATCCAGTGAAAATTGAGAGAAATTTGTATCCTCAAAAAATCTCCTCCTGTCACTTTAAGGAATATGATTCAAATCAATATGCAATATATTGGAAATCTGAATAAATGTTGCAAATATCAGAAAATCTGACGTGATTTTTGAGAGATCTTGTTAAAATTAAGACAACCTACTGACCACTGATTGGAATTAAAACAAACTATGAAATTCTTCTTACAGTCATAGAGTAACCTTTTAAAAGCCACCATTGAGAGAAAAGGGTGGAACATGCAAAAAGAGGGCACGCCAATGCTTATACAAGGGTCGAACGTGACAGTGATCAAAGAACATTGAGGTGAAGGGTGGTTTTGTCAAAACAGATTTTTTTTTACCAATTTCTTCATCTTGCTCTAAAAACATGATAATTAAAATTCCATTGGTAAAAAAAAAATTTGGAGACATTTCTTTTTATATTCCTTTATATCTTTATTATTTTCATTTATTTTATGGGCTTTCTCATTTTGAAAATTTTTATTTCAAAATTACATATATTCAGTTAGCTGTGATCAATTGAGATTAAAGGTGCAACGAGAGATTTCACATCAGGTTTCCCTAAAAAATCAAAAGAACTGATTTTTGCCCTGATGTAAAGCTTTCCATCAAAAATATCCCAATCTAAAAGGATTAAACTGAGAAATGTTTCTTTGGCACAAAAATTGTGAAATTTATAATTTGTATAGGAGCAATACGAAATTCAGCCTATGCTTTATATTGAAATATAAGCAAATCAAAATCACCTTTTTTCTCTCTTAAGACATTTCTGTAGCCTAATACAAGGTAAGAAATCTTTTGAGTGTCTAATCTATATGAAATTACTATTATGACACAATATTTGGGTGCCTCAAAATCTCTTGTTGCACCTTTAAACAAAAACCAACGTGCAGCAAAGTGTCTGTTTTGATATTTTACAATGAACTTTAATTCCATCTCCTGCCCAATTTAGCCTGGTTTTGATATACCACATCACATATGGCTCAATGCTCTAATAGAGTTGAATGTAACATACTTCAGGTTGCTGCTTTTTACTGATATGCCACTTTGAAAAAAGGTTTCATCGATTTGAGAGTAGGTTGTGTAGGTGACAGCAGGAATGTCAATAACAATTTTTTTTTGTCAACACTTATTAGAGTTAAATGACCTTTCCATAACTGCTTGTCTTTATATTTTCTGAAGTAAAATTAACAATAATTTTCTGATAATTTAAAATAGAAACTAATTCCAAAAGGTTAACCCAGTTTAAAGGTGCGTGTTCCGATCGTGTTTGGGACCCATTTGATTTACCCGGAAGTAGTATCGATTTTGATATCAGATGAAAGGCCGTATTTTTCTCATTGTTGTCCTGAAATATGAGCCCTCAAATCCCTTTCATTCCCAAGATAGGAACGAAAAACTGTCGTTTTTAGTGGTTAACCACCAATATTAGCACAGTATTGAATACGGCTTTGCAATATGCATTATTGCTTCTACCATCAAAACCGCAAGTTTGTTTCCCACGGTACTTGGTGGGGCGTATGTGCAAGTGCCAAGCTTTCATATCAAGTAGAGAACACAATAGACATGGATCGGAACAAGCACCTTTAAGGGGATTGTACACCCATTTCCAGAAATTCCAGAGAATATTAAGGCTTTTCACACCGAGTTGGTGATCGCGATCGATCACCGTCTGTAGACTTCAAATCAGCCACCAAATTCATTATGATATTTCGCCAACTCTGACACATATCGCTGTTGAGATTCCACAAATAACACACACGCGTCCGCTAAATGCTTTAAATGTAAGAGACCATTCGCCATGTTGAATTTCCTTACTTATTTCGTTCAATTTTCAGTACGGAAAACGCGCTATTTCTGTGCGGAAACAAACCAAGGTGACAAGTCATATCACTTAAAAGATGACCATATACCTCAGCATTAAAATAAAAGTCAACCACAACACTGACATAAATGTCTCAGAAATAAGTATTTTTTGAAAGCAGCAGCTCATTAAATCCTTCCTGTGGAAAGCTTTTACATCATAACTAAGGAGTTATTGCGCATGCGTCTCTAATATTCGGAACGGCTGCACTGGTCTTCAAAAACGGCGATCGATCACAAAAGGCGAACGATCAATCACTGGCTCAGTGTGAAAAGCCTTATTGTGTTTGCGTTTATCTAATGCTGGCGACTAGGATGTTTATGTGCATAGCCAGGATCCTGCACCACTGGGATGCGAGTTCTGGAGACGATCCAAACCAAAAGGTGTCCAGGGGTGCTTACCGCCCTCCCCAAAAAAGTGTGTGGTGTTTTTTTTAGACCCCCGGGGTGCACACGCTCCATCTGCACCCCCTGGCTACTCGCATGTTAAGCAATAACCCTGATAAAATACTAGGTTTAGATTAAAGGTGCAACGAGAGACTTTCACATATGGCCATGCGTTTTAAGGTGGCACCTCTTTTGGGTGGGTGTGACTTTTCTAAAAAAATGACATTCTGGGGTTTTGATATGAAGATGATACCTACACCCTTCATGTTGGTCCATTGAAAGCTGAGCTTCCTCTTTTCATTTGGACAACCAAACTCAGGGTTTCTCCAATGATTATAATTATTTGGATTAATTATGCTAACGAGCATGCAGGGTGGCGGATGTGGGGACACACTACCATAGAAGTTATGAAAAAAATAATTTGTTTTAAGTATTATGAGTAGCATGGATATCTTTTGACTGTAAATTAATCTGAAAATAGCAGCAATAAAAACATGGAAAAAAGATTATGATCTAACTTGCATTAATTACACTTAAGAAGCAAAATAACAAGCTGCAAGGGGATGGTTTTCCCAAGACCTATGTGAAACTATAGCATACACCGAATATTTGTAAACTGATATTAAATGGCCAAAACTCATCAAACATTCAAATGTATGGTATCAAGTTAGTACAATATATGTACTTCCTTTAAGCAAAGGAATGAACTAATTAACAGTAGCAAATAAAATTTGCATAATTAGCATTTTGCATAACGAAAGTTATTTATTTAAGTCACCCTGTACACACGTAAGGATTCACTAACACCCTATACAAACTATATATCGGAAAGCTCTTTAGTGTTTTTCAATTTGTGGTCCCCAAGAGAATCAGATTCTTCTGAAAGGAATTAAAATTTCACAGGCAACCCCTTTTTTATAGAAAATTTACTTATTACACCCATGTACTATCTATTTGTTACACCTGAATATGAAGTTTGTGTTGATGCCATTGTAATCCTTATTGTAGAAGCTTTCCAAAAATGTATGATTTTGTACAGTTATGAGTGGCAAGACAAAGTTTTTGAACAAAACTTGGAAATAATGCTTCTCCACTAACAAAATCTGTGAGTAACGAAAGAGGTGGCCACCTTAAGACAACAGGCAATATAGGTGTCCCTAACATATCGAAAGTACTAATTTTTGCCTCGATGTAAAGCTTCCATCAAAAATATCCCATATGAAAGATTAAAAAAACGAGAAATGTTCTTGGTACAAAAAGTGTGAAATTTATAATTCGTAATGGGCAAATATGAAATTCATCCTATTGTGGTATATTGACAATAAGCAAAATCAAAATAATTTTTTTTTCTTTTAAGACAATTCTGTAGCCAAATACAAGGTACGAAATTCTACTGAGTGTCTGATCTGTATGAATTACTATTTTGTGACACAATATTGGGTACCTCAAAATTCTCTTGTGGCACCTTTATAGGATCTCAAGAATAAGGTTCATTACAGAGGGCATGAACAAACAGCTGTTCCAGGAGCCACATTGCCTGAAGTATGATGTGAACATGCAGGACAATTATAAAAGTGGGCCCACTTTTCCATTTTGATCACCTATTTAAGAAAAGAGTAGCACCAATATAACTCGAATTTTGAAGGTCCGGCTTTCGCTCACTATATCAAAGAATATAAGTGGTGGCGGCTACATAAAAAAAATGAACCTTTAATTTAGTGACACCTACACCATACATACACACAGCCACACATGCACAAACCAGTGGCATACCAAGGCAGTCAGACAAGGGGGGGGGGGGCAACTTCCAAGTGTCCACCAGAGGGGGGCAAAATTCGGAAACGTTCTGGTGATGACCTCCTGCTGATTTGTTCCATTAAAGTCCGAATTTGATCCAATGCGCGCGTACCGTTCGAAAAGTGCCAAATTTACTTGATTTTACCATAAAATTTGGGTTGAAAATGGTTGAAATTCCCCGAAAAAGAGGGATAAAAATGCACATTTTCGTCCCGCTTTTCGAGCCAGAGGGCAAAACTTGCCACCACTCACCGTAGGTGACGCCAATGTGACAAACAGATAGCCAAAATAGGCTGGCAGCCAAACGAGAGCCTCAAGGATGCTGGGCTTAATCCAGATTTGTGGTGTGAGTTGTACAATGAGTGAAACCACTTATAGGTAGGACTACAAGCAACAAATGGCATGCTAAGGGATAATTCCCATATCATAACGTCCCTTAACTGCATTTTTTCCACTTTCGAAATCACGGAGCGGAACCGTCTTGTTTTTAGGGAGAAATTGCCCCTAGTATTAACAAATAATGCTACAAACCTTTTTTTTGCGGTGATGTCAGATGTAGTCGTTTTCTGAAAAAGGAGTTGGGATATACGCCTATAGCCAGTGAAATTTGTTCATTGTTAACACCTCTAATGCACACAAAGGCAGCATT
Organism: Ophioderma brevispina; assembly: GCA_023653785.1. NCBI lineage: Eukaryota > Metazoa > Echinodermata > Ophiuroidea > Amphilepidida > Ophiodermatidae > Ophioderma > Ophioderma brevispina. Next base: position 41,649 of record JAMKCH010019453.1, read on the forward strand.
TTATAATACCTGCCACATGTATTGATAGAGATATCGATCACTTGCGCACGTAAGTGTTAAAGGCCAAACAAAAAATCCAGTTTGTTTCCAGTGGTAGTCCCAAAAACCTAAATGTTAAAAATGCATTTTGTCTTTTAATTAAAAAAAAAAAAATTGAAAAGGGTTTCCAGAAATGCTTCAAATGGCTAAAATGGCAAGTCAAGACAGTTGCAAATAATACTTGATTGTTCAATTATTAGTTTATTAAAAACAAAAACTATTGATTTTGGATACTTGAAATTTATCATTTCTGTGTTGGTCGAAAATGCAATATCCCCTCAGTAAAGAAAAACAACAAAATATGGTAAAATGGCTCAAATTAAATGTATGTGGCCTACTACTGGAAACAAACTGAATCCCCTGCTGATGCCAACTACTCCATCAAACAACCATCACCAACCCATCACCCAACCCATTGAATCCTGTAATCCACAATTACGGACTACCCCACCACATCAACCAACAACTCCTGTCCTTGTCAACCCTGATTTCAGTACTCCATCAACCAGGGCGCAAAACGTACAAGAATAACTAATATGGTTAAAAAAAATAATTTTAGCACAATTATTGCTTAAGGGGGGATATCAGGATTAAACAGTAAAATTTAGATACATTGAGGAATAGGAAGGCTTGTGTATGCCCCAGGCCAGGGAGATTAGTAACAGACATTACTTACAGTACACTTCACTGCTGTTTTTCTCAACTTATTACAACTTTGAAGACAAAATGAACTTTCTTCCATTTTACATCTCCTCTTTCCCTCCCCAATTTTTCAATTTCCGAAATTGCAGAAGCAAAACGACATCCTCACCGGGTCAGATTGGTCAAGAGTTATTAACCCTTATCTATGTTATGAATCTAAATTGCATTTGTATAGGCATTCCCCTTCCCGTTCAGCCCACCAATTACACCACATCAACCATTTTTTAAGGAAAACTCTGCCCACCTTTCACCACAGATTCATGAAAAAGTATTATTCCTGACCTGTCAAACTGAAGTACTTTAAAATTTTGTCAGTACAGAAGCTCCTGCAACTTTTTGGTCGTTGTTTTTTTTTTTTCAATTTTGGCTTTCTTAATAACCTGTACGGGGGGGGGGGGGGGGGCAATTTGAGTGAGCCCAAAAAATGGGGTTCCGGAACTAATGTTGTCAGAAATTTCAGAAATACGCTGCGATCTCCCCTATTTCTAGCTACTTTTCTGGAGGAGTTTTGAAATTTTGGTAGAATATGGCTTTGGACATGGAAAGTATGGTCTCTGGAAATGAAATTGTTCTAAAATGGGAGTCACTGGAACTGAAAAAGAGCCTGAACATGAGGGACTTATAAGTGCTACATAACCATACTTCCTCCCAAGGTGGAACCATACTTCCTCCAATGTGAGAACCCCCTCCCCACTGTACATTTAATTGTTTTTCTGTCATACCCACCTTTTTAATTTGTATCTACCACATTTTTTACCATTAACCTTAATTTCCAATTCACACACACACACACAAACACATGCCATCACACCACAATGCCCACATGTAGCAACAAAACCTAGTTCATAAAATGATGAGTGGGCCATTCAAAGAGAAAAGAATCATATTTTAGTTGTGATACAAAGAAAAACTTCCTAAATATAATAGTTAACATACCCCATTTGTTGACAAACTCATATGTTATTGCACTACATTTTACCTATACCTAGTGTAAAGTTACTAGGGCATTGCTATATAAAGAACTGGGTGTGACAAGGGTCTGAGTGACCCTGGCGTATCTATACAAACAAACATCCAGCCAACACACTTACCTTGACAGTTACTGACCTGGATTGTCCCAAATGGTTCCCTGTTTCTTGGTAGAGACCTACTAACAATGCTGCACAGAGTCACCAGACAACTAACAGTGAACCAAGTATTGACTCTCTACAAGAAATGTGTTAACAAGTTAAAGTTCTGTGCGTTTTCTTGATAGTTATGCCCTGTTTCTTTCTTGCGTGTTAATGTATCCAAGGGGGGGGGGTGATGAGTGTTTTGGGCCCTAAGACCTTTTGCTCGACTCCTCCATATCACTGGTTTTGTTTTCATACTGTTCGTAATTGAAATAAATTTTGATGAACTATTGTCTATCTACCACCCAGCACTCTGTTATAGACTTACTAGACTTACTTCGTAATCAAAACACAACCTGAGGCAAGCTTTTATTGCTCCTGATTTTTTGCATGGACTCTTATGAAGACATGAAGTGCATTTTATACACGATTCTATCATCTTGTTTATTTATGATTTATTAGTATCCTTGAATAAGCTTATTCCAAAATCTGCCAGTTGATTCTGATCTTGTATTTTCATGTTTTGTAGTAATGATTTGTTATTCACTGTCCCATAAGCTGTAACAGACAAAAATACAAAACTGCATATTTCTTACAGTAAAGATTAAATTTGCATATCAGATGAGGCACGCATGCAAACCGATGCTATTAATGGTTCAGTGATACAAAATCAACTTTTTTACCAGCCCCATGGATAACAAATGGCTCTTTGATTTAGAAACTTTAAAAACGTGAACATTTTGGAATATATTATTTAAGGGCATTTTGTAATTGCGACACAAAAAATACTGCAAGTAAACTTGCGTCATCCCCTTGGCAAGACGACAGTCTGGAACATAACCGCAGCTGACCTTTGAACTTGTTCATTAACCTTGTGATATCTCCAAATATCCTATGAAACTAAGCACTGAAATGACCACTTAAAACTGAAATGACACTGAAATTTTAACAAAGAAAGACCACTGAAATTACCACTGAAATGGCAGCTCCTTTGTTATTCATTATGCCAGTAGCTAATGGTTTATGCCATTTGATTTCATACACGGATTCAATGACTCCAGACTGTCCCCTGCACTGCCTTGAAATCCAATCCCACTGAAAATGGTTTATAATCACAACTGAAATGTCTGCTAATCACACTGAAATGCCACGACGCCAGACGACGCGTGGAATACAAATCACACTGAAAGCTGCTAAATCACACTGAAAAGTTTTCTGATCACCTGAAATCGCACTAATCACACTGAAATGTGGTATCACCAGGCCAGGGCGGCCTCTCATTGCCATACACGTTAGTTTTTTTTTCTGAAGTAGAATGTCATGTACTTAATCCGATTTTGATCATATCAGCAAATTGTTGCAAATTTGTGAAGTAATTACTACTCCTGTACCAACCTCGCAAAATATAGGCCTATCTGTACCACAGCCCTTCACAAAATACAAAGCATTTAGCCGGGCATTAGCTCAGCCCACAATTTGAATGAGTCGTTCTTGTTTGCTTGGGTTACCATAGCTATTTTGGAGTACCCTTGAGCGTAACTTTTGGATCAGGAGAGTTGCAAGTTAAGTTCAAACTTATTGATTGACATATATCATCAGAAGAACACTATTAGTTATTATTATTGTCACCTAATAATTTGTGTTAAAACTCACTCATCACCCGAATTTCACGCACACCCGTTTTAAAAGGCCCACATTTCACAGCCAATGTTTCCTGCGTGAAACGCGTGGTTTTCACCATAAACACATGGTATTAGAGGTCACCATATCCAACATTTCTTTCCCTTTCCTTATCCTCCTGGATTATAATTTTGTTTTAATATGAGCGGAAGACAGATGGACATTATAGCCTTCCAAGCGTACTGAATTTGCCATTGATCTTTTTGTTAATGTTTGCCCTAAATCATATGGGATATGAAATGTGATTATCTGGTAGTTCGTGAATTGTTGTTTTGAAGCGATATGAACAACAAATTCAATCCATACAGAATGTGCATTCACCATCAGCTACGTCCAACATCATTACAACTCACCAGGCGCCGGCACGTTCCCGAAACTCAGTCGAATACTTTGTCCAACATGTCCACAGCACGTGTACTGGTAATGAAAGTCTGTTATATAAGATATACGCATGATTAGTATACAGGGTGATTACAAAAAACCACTCAACATCCTCAAGAGACAACCCGTCTGAGTTTACTGGAATTTGTGGGTATGAGCTTGTTCATTGTGTCCATTGTGTATTTATAGTAACTACATAGTTTAATATTGACTTCGTCGGCAATTTTGGGGCGTTTTAGCTTGAGTGTTGACAGTTGTCTTTACGCTATTTACGCCAGGTGCAATCATGGGGCCTAATGAGCTAAGAGAGCTAAAGAGTAACCCACCCGCCCAAGATAATTGGACTCCCGAGGTCATCGTTTGGTATAAAACCAATCAGCCAGTGTCTCTCTTTTTCCGACCAGATCATGATGATGTATGTGTGTATAAAATCGATAGTTTGTTTGTGTCATTTGGATTGTCCCCCTTCGAGTACTTGACTGGAGCTGGAGTGGCCTATTGCATTTGTCCGTGGATTATATTGACCGCGGTTTATTTCTATCATTGCGTATTTCCGTACAACAGGGCATGTTTGGGCCTATCCTGAACATACAATTGGCGTTGTATATGTTTATACAAAATAACGCCTGCGATAACGCTAAGTAAATAAAACATAAATATAAAACAAACTATCAACATGCATTTTAAAAACAAAATCACAAACGGGTAGATAGCATAGTAACTCGCCAATCCCGCGATGCTTACTATCACCGCTATAATTTTTAACCCTTTGCCTGTAGGTCTCATGAGTGAGATCAGTATCCAAATTTGTTTTCTCCTGCGTAGGCTAGGTGAACTCGATCTAGCTTTCACCTATAAAGCAATATTACAGTAAGATTACGTGTGTGTCTTCTATTAGGGTCGGTTTTGACGACACCAAGAAACACTGAAAGGAATACGGGCCTGGGGATTGTTCAAACGCCTCAAAACAGCCACGATTACACACACAAAAACCAGCATATTCGGGCTACTAGTCTTTATATACTTCCTTACACACCCCTATACTTATTCTTGAAACTCTTGTGGGCAATGAACTATGTGATATCAGACTTGATAAGGGGATTTAACGATGGCTCTCCGTGACCGATACAATGGTAAAACAACTTTGTCACCACGGTCCTGTCTCCATCCTAAGTTGCAAAGAGCCCCAAAAGGTTATCTGCCAAGAGAAGGGCAGCAGACCCAACCACCGGATCGCAATCACTCAAGATGGGCACCGGATATGAAAGTTTACAATGCACTAATTGGCGCTTGACAATTCTATTAAAATTAAAGATATGTTGAAATGAACCAAGCTAAACTATAAGGTTTTGGAAAAGTCAAAATATCATTTTTAATAACCATTTTTTAGATCCGTATTTATTGCCTTTTTTTCGCGTAACGGAACAACGAGCGCCCGTATGTAACTCTGCAAGAAACGGTAATGGTTACTTTCATTAGTCACTAGCCTTATTTGGTTGCCCCACACTTGGTGTTTAAATACGGCCACTATTCTACTGGGTGATCACTTATGTTATGTTGGAAAACAGTAATATTGTAGAAGCTAATTATTAGTTCCAATACCATTAGTGCCTAAAATGATTAAATATAGGAAGATGGAAGAGGAAGAAAAAATATCTCGGCGTGGGGATTGAACCCCTAAAAAATTGGGTTAAGAGGGGCGAGAACCTTATGAACTGACTAGTGAAGATTATTTTTAGAAGAAAATTATATTCCTTTTACTTAACATTAGCTCCTAACACTAAAAAAAAACGTCACTGAATTGATTTTCTTTATTTCCAAACATATTATTTTTCGCATTTCTTTACCTTTTCTCCGTAATACTTGCAATTTTTAAGGACCAAATAAGATAACAGTCAGATAAATACAAACAGGAGCATGATGGTTTCTCGAAAGTTAGGGGCTTCCGACTTCTGATAACAAGGGTGTTCCCTTAGTAAAATTTGACATTCGCGGTTTCCAGGTTATTTTAATATTTTTCAAGGATTTTTTCACTCGATCTCACAAACATTTTTCCAATTTGCACCCTGGCACGCAAATAAAATCATGCCTACAATCCGAGTTGACCATGGAGCCTGATGTCCCATTAAAATAACTTGAAAATGTTATAATAAAAACCAGAGGAAGTTGTAAAACAAACTGCTAGGCAAATCCCCAGAACCTGTTTTGAAGGATCCGCCGCCGAGATCAGTAGTCCCTAAAGCACCTCCTATCGGGAAATAAATGTACAGAATTGTGGAAATATGCCCAGTGGATAAGAAAACAGATTGAGGTAAAAACGGCGAAAATAAGATTAAGAGATGCTTCTAAGGATTCATACCATGAAAGGTTACAGTTGATAAAAGAGCAAATTCCACAATGTTAATTACTCTAATTGTACATCATACACTGTCGTAATCAGAATTTTACTTAACCTGTAATTCTAAGGGCCCGGGAAAAACAAACCATCGATGAGTCTATAATGAAGTCCAATATACTACAAATACCGTTGGTGGAGGAGGTAAAAGTGTTGATTACGTTAGTAAAATCTTTATAATATTTTTTAATCGTAGATTTTCTAGAGAACATCTATCTTATGGCAGACATTACCCGGTCCACGAAGTCCACTGTGGAAATTTAAAAAAAAAATGTTGTTACTTACCACAGCATAAGCATAGGTGAGTTACCTTTAATAAGATCTAAATATCAGATTTATTTGAAAAATATTACCAACACAACAACATACAATCTTGTCGGGCCTGCTTCCAAAAGTAGTATTTAAAGGCACCCACAATTTTGAAGACCCTAATGACACTGTGAGGGCCCATATGGTTAATGGGGCTCGGGCCTTATCATCTTTGAGCATTGAGTATATTGACACGGTCTCAACGTAATGTCCTCGAAAGACGTTTCCTGCGCTCTTCAGCTAGCTGAGGTCGATCTTCTAAGTGTATCTTTTTGCTAGCCGACTGTCCTTATTTAATGCACATGTTATTTAAACTGATTCCAGATCAGTACTTTCCCCCAAGTTCGCAATGCAAATACGAGCAAATCAGATTGCATCTTTAATCGAATGACTTTTCGTTATCGCTCTATGCGAGTACGCCCAATTAAAACAATTCATCGCGGTAGAAATTCCGTTTTACTCATATTTCCCCCTATAAGTTTTGAAACGTTTTGAAGCCTATACACGGTTTATATGATAGTGCTATTTTCACAAGCCAATCATTTTGACAATGCGTCGAAAATAACGAATGAAAGAATAAATATGAATTGCCCCCTTTTGACTTGAAACGCATTGTTTAATACAATTGTCCCCTTTTTTAACACTTATTTAACTTGCAAACATTCTTGAATAATGTTTACATTAACGTCAAGTTCTACAATGCAATAGCCTATAGGCCTACACAAGGTAATCACATCCATTTATAGGCAGATTATCTCTTGATATGTTGAGATATTTCACATGTCATTATTTAGACGGCGAGCATTTATTATTTTTGTATATTGCAGATATAGTTCCTGGAATAGTTCCCATTTCACCCATGATCACTGTGGTTATATTAACTACATTATTCCGCCTCTTTAATAGGATTCATTTTTCCAAAAAAAATATAAATGGTAGTGTAATTTAAAGAAAAGCGGATACCAGGTCTGGCCGCCATTTTTTTTTGGTCCGGCATAAGACGTGCGTTCCATTCTTAAACGGACGCCTAGTCTCTTTTCGCAGCCGTTTTTATTTTTTTTAGTGACTGGTGTGGATGAGCCATGCATAGTTCATACCTGTAATGTGTATTATACGTACCATTTTTCTTTCGGTATTTTTAGAGATGATTTCAAATGCGAATAAAATGAAATAGAAATGTTTTTGTGTGTGTTTGTTGGAAGTGTATTTAAAATCTATAGTTGATTATAAACCATCATTCGTTCGGTTGTAATTTCTTGTGAACGTTTTTTTCCCCGTATTTTTTTCATTGTACAATTTGTCCGCTGTCTGCATGATTAAATCATCACTAATCATGCTGGGCTTTTTAATAAACTCTTAAAGTTTTGTGTGCAACATAATATTTCACTATTGTGTTACATGTTCATTGTTTCATCAAAGGGAAAGAAGTAAAATAACATTCTATTACTTTGTAAAAACATCAACAGCCCATATGATATATGTTGTCAATTATTAAGATCAAATTTGGACCCCAAAAGTGTCTTTTAAGGTAATTAAATTTCACTCTTTTTAGGAGTGGGCCCCTGTTATTCACCCAAAAGAGGGAAATTTCACTCTTTTGCATTAGAGGAGTAGCTTAACAGGTTTGTGTCAAGTTATACAGCGGTACCACCTTAATGATGAATATATCCGGTAGATATTTAAAGATTCACATTCTATGACCATTTAACATTGGGTGTTCTTCCACCAGGTGTCAGCGTGATTATACCAACTTAATAAAAAGTTAAAGTCGTTTCTTTATGTGAGTACATCACAACAGTTACAAAATTAAGATTGGTGTCGTGTTAATTTCTAAGTTGTGTTGTGGGTGTGGGGTGTGCGTGCTTGTGGTGGTGTGGATGTATGTGGTGTGGGTGCGTGTGTGGATTTGTGTATGTCTTTGTATGTTGTTTGTGTTTGCCGACTTGAAAGTTTCACAAGCCTTACCTATAAGGCGTAGAAAATTAAGTAGTAACTCCACTTCAGATTAAGAAGACCAAGTATGCACAGGAATTAAAACTGAGAAAAAAAAGGTGAACGTTCCCCATTAATAGACTAAGTTAACTTTAATTTGATCAAAAGCTGACCCATACTTCCGACATCCGAAAATCAAGGGTAGTGACATGCTCACATTTTGGAAGACACATGGCCTATTGCACTAGGGTAAAGGAATTTCCAACTCCGCACAACATACGAGGTGAAATATCCGATATGGTGTCACATTTAAAGTTCACCTATTCCTTTAACATTGGAGTGTGCTCCACACCATGTGTCATCATGATTACTAATAAACTAAATTAAAAACAGTTAAAAAGTTCATTTAGTGAAAACGTGCGCACAAGGAGTCAAATGCAATTTGGCGCATGTAGTTCAATGTCTAATTGTGCGTATGTGGTGTTGGTATTAGAAGATGTTTACGAAAATATGGCAAAATGCATGCACTAAACTCAGCAAAGTTGACTAAAGAGAAATGTTTTCTATTAGTCAATTGCACTGTGGACCAAAAGACAGAGATTCCGCCCAAAATCTATACCACCATTTTTAATGTGTAAAAAAATAGTTTCTCGACAAATAAGGTCCACGTCTGGTCAATCCGCAACCCCCCCAAATATATCCTGGCTAGGGCGCTGTTAATAAGAAAACATTTATTAAACTTCGTGTTTAAATCTGCCAACGCACAATGAACGTTGGAGTCTAGTGGGTAAGAAGGGGTGTTCGTGATCACCCCCCTGAATAAACTTCTACTCATGTCACGATATCATAAAAAATGCAGAAAACGATTAGCTATGTAAAAAATCAAAAGTTAAATCCCATATCTTTTTATGCAAATGTATCAAATTAAGTATCGCCCTTGCAGAAAAATACAATTTTCGATATACTCTCAGCCAATACTGTTGATAAATGAAACAAATGGGTGACTGGACCCTATGTTTCTCTATCATTCCTCTCAAGTGAACGTCTGAAAATGGCTCGCACAAAACAGGGGTTACCGTAAGTTAATAGGTACTCGGTAAAATTAGGAACATTTTTAAAATTTTTGCTTTTTTTAATTTTTGGGGGGGGGGCGGGTTCTATCGGGTCGAGAGAATAACAGGGCTGTAATGCAAAAAAGTAAAAGAAACAAACAGATCCTGTTGTTATAAAAAATCAATATTCTGTCCACAATTTAATTTACAAAATTGAAGAAAAAAAAAAAAAAGACTGCGAAGTACGTAAGAAACCAACCTTTATAAAATCAACTCGCTCAACTCGGTTCTTTGTATGTGTCATGGTCCTAGACTATTCATTTGAGAGCAAATTGGAAGAAATTTCATATTTTTTTTTTACTTTTTATGTCTTTCCTGTCCTTTTATTTTATTGTTTAATTATGAATATTAATTGTTTCTTATAGTATTTACTGACACTCCCGAATTGGTGGACAAGTGACCCAATCTATCATCAATTACCGCCATGATCTATTTGTTTGTTTCAACCAAATTACCACCAAAATTAATGAAGTCGGACAAGTCATATCATTAGTCGTAAACTGGTAAAATGTAATGTTTTAAAGGGACACTCCTCAAACGTCTTAGCTTGCCGTAATAAGAGGAAACCACCACAAAGTCCATCGCCAGTCTGGTCTGTGGAGTCCGCTGCCCGCGGAAGGCACTTTGAGCTAGGTGGACTGTTGGCTCCTTCGACTGAATGTGGCCGCTTGGGCAGTTAGCAGTCGCCTCGAGCCAATCATCATAAATGTGGCTTTGTTTAATTTAATTATAAAAATATACATTAACAGCACATTAATTAGCATTCGGAGTGAGTGAGCTCGTTAATGTTGTTCTTAAATAAACAACTTTACTGCACTCACCGTGTTTTATTTCCACACCGTATTCCCCATGCTCATTCGCATCTAATTATTTTTGCTGATTGATGTTACTTTGATGTATACATATATGGTGTAACATTTCCCACAAGAATACGCCTGAAAAATATAATTATTTTGCAAATAAAAGAAACCTTAAACGATCGAAAAGTAAATACTTATTAAAAGAACAAAAAGTACTCTTGAAACAGATTAAACAAATCATAAACGATTACAACATTACCAATTACTACTTCATTTTATTTCGTTCAACATTTACTCCAGAAAACATCTAAGCCCCTTGAAAAAAGTGGAATCTTCCGAAAAATATTTATGACTTTGGTGACTCCAAAAGCGATGCTATACCACATACCGTCGAATTCGAACCCTGAAAATTGAAGACGGGATATACTACGCTTGGTTGTTTCGGCCCTATTTTATATTAGAAGGTACGGGCCGATACTAGTAATTTCATATTGGTTTAGGTCCGTGGCTATATGCTTATTCATACACATTATCTGCGGAATATTTGATAAAATGAGTGAATATTATAAAATGAATGACCAAGATCATGATGTAAGTTAGTTTAACCATTAACTGACGACACATCGGGCATGTTGGGCAACACATGGGAATGTGATGCTCAGCAAGAATCCCGTGCAGAAAACACCCACCACTATACTGTACCGCCCTGAAAAGCGATTGCATAAACCATCGTCTTGTCCAGCAACTACTCTCCTATTTAAATTATTAACCACTTCTCGGGCAGATAGATGGAGTCGTTGCATTGTCTATTTTAACTTGTCCTGGTTTTGAGGTTCTTTCCAATTGATTATAGAACTCGTCTGTGCTCCGGCGCAATGACGGTGCGCGACTCATATCATTGTGATTTTCAGTGTCATTACCATGCATGAATAGATACCGTACCTTTACCATATATAGTCAACGCACACTATTGAATGAAAATAACTGCCGAGCGCGATGCTCATTGTACTGGGAAACCCGATCGAACTAATCACACTGAAAAATCAACTTAACCACCGCTAAAACAATTTCAGCGTTTACTATTTTCTTTTGTTCTGGCGATTTTCAGCGTTACCTTGCTCTTTCAGTGGTCATTTCATTGTTATAGTTTCATAGTGTATGAGGAATCTCTATTGCACTTCATCCCAAGTCTTGGCTAAATCGGACTTCAACTTTTCAAAGAGACTGAAAAACGAAAACCTACAAACTGAACAATACACACACATGTGCACCCTTTGCAATTTCCCCCCTCTGCATTTTCACGCCAGGGTATAATAATAACAAGACCGAGAATGCCTCAGAATCTGCAAATAAACCAATAGCATGTGAGGATGTGGGAGTTCAAAATTACATATGTGGCGACCAAATGGGGCACATTTTCGCAGATTTTACTCATAACATCCACGCAAAACATCATTTAGAGCCCTAAGATTTGAAATAGGGAAATGATTAAATCCCTTTGTGGAAATTACTACAACACACCAAATTGTAAACAAGGGAAGAGAACATCACAAGCAAGAAGTCTGTATCCCTTTGTCCGGGGTTCGAGTCCTTTTGCCCTTACAGGGCCGCATACTTCCACGCTGTCAATCTCAGATTTGTGCCGGCATGTATGTTTAATTGTTCTAGTATGCTAGCATGTTTATTCCTCGTATTTAATGGTATCCCTTTGGTATCAAAGTTAGAATATAATTCACTGGTATTTGGTTTTATTAACCGTACCACGTCCTGAACTCTCTTAAATGGAAAGATTGAGGTGAGGGAAAAGTCCAAATTAAGATTGAGAAATCTGTCTTAAAGATCGAAATTCAAACCACATTCCATATTCCATTGATTTCAAAATCGAAAATTTTAGACTTTTCCTCAACTCAATCTTTAGATTGATTTTTCAATCTTTGGTTTTACGAGATAAGGACTACATACTAGATACGGGAACCCACACCGACAATACCATTTCAGCATCACATATCTAGTTTACTTTCGCTGATTTCGCAATCTCTGTATTCTATAAACTCTTTTAAACCATAGCACACACAGACAATCTCTGTTGTACATTTGTAGTCTTAAAGGTCAAACCAAATGGTACACCCATATTATATACGGCATTAAAGCTAATGCTCTCCTGATCGTATATACAAAAGTTCAGCTGTTTCGTCAACATTTGGAGGATTTATGAGGTCAAAACTGACTGCAATGCACCCAACGCATCCCTAATTAGCACAAAATGTTTTCTTTTGTCCTCGTTGCCAACACGGAAAATAACGTCATTGGTGTCTCACCAGCCCGAAGGAAATCCCCTCACAGCGAATAGTCTATATACAATATAGAGCGATTGCCCGTTCTACATAGAAATCACGATCAAGTTTACAGCAAAGCGAAAATTTAATATTTTTGGTCAAAAACATTCTGTCTATTTTATTTTCAAATCAGTAGGGTCAATTTGCATAAAATTGAACGGTTTTCCATGCAAGGCAAAAATAATGACGCGCCTTTTTTCAACACTGTCAGTACACGAATAATTGTTTTGTAATTGCTAATAACGTTTAGTTTACGTTGGCGCATTGAGGATAAAATACGGGGCAAGTGGCAATGATCTTCATCTAGAGTGAACATTTGAATGAAATCCGTACGTTCTAACAGAAAACCATGACATAACAATATTGGAAGAATATTTGTATCATTCGATCTAGTATTTAAAGCTTTTGAAGTCAGGTATTCCCATCTCACTACCCCTATAAAGCAATTTCCATATTGGCCGAGTGCTTGATAATTCAGAGCATTACACACGGCCCATTATGTATCAAACCAGACCAAATCTCGTGCAAGCAAAATAATAAACATGTCAATAGATCAATCTAGAATCAGTAAAAAACATGATCTTAGTCCAAGAAAATATTAATGAACTGATTTAGTGTTTATGTTCAGATAAAATCCCGTTGATGCGATCGTGATGCATGGACTCGATTCTCACACTTTGTAGCCCGTCAGGGTGATTTGTTTTGCTTTGTGGACGTGTGAATAAACTAAGCATCCCAATCCTAAGAGCTCCTAAAATTAACATTTCAGTAGGTCTACTCTATATTAATTTAATATAATAGTAAAATATTTCAATTTGCCAATTAGTATTTCCTAAGCGTTCTTCGTAGTTTATATCTACCGGTGCTTGGGCATCGTCAACATCCATACTTTGAGCTTCCCGTGGCATTGGCTCAAACATTTACGGGGCTTTACCCGGCAAAATAAGATGTTGCGCCGCGCCGGAGGGATGTTATCACCGGCCAAGGGAAGCTCATCACCGCCTGCTACTTCCACCGTAAATTCTCCTTTATCGCTCTCATCAGTTGAATCCATTGAATCACAGTGCTCACAGGCCATTTCAAACTCAAATAAATCTGAATCTTCTTCTATAAATGTGCTGACCATATTGATAAAAATAGAGGGGGAAATGGAAGACATGCAATGTGCCGGCAAACCTCTGTGTAGTCAGTGTGGCAGCGTGCAATCAACTGTTCAGCTGTCATCCAGTGTAACTCTAATGACGTCACACACTATGCGCCCAAATCGCCGAGTTTACTCGGAGCAGGCTCACTGGCTGTTGGAAAAGGCCTAGGATTTTCACTATTTTTTTACTTCTGGAGTAGATTTGAAACATAAATTCAATATATTGTAATTCTGCAATATATTTTCTATCATCTAAAACATACTTAAACCTCCATTTGGTATGAGCTTTAAAAGGACTGTTTTATTAATTATTCTTAATTTCTGCCTCAATCAAGACGATATTTGAAGCAGCCGGTTTCAAGAATTTGCCGCACGAATGGCTCATCTGTCCTACTGCAAAAAAACCCACATTGCAGCGTTGAGCTGTATACGGTACCGAATCTTGGGGAATGAAAAAACGTGGGGCTCTTGGGTTTCAGGAGCAGTCCGACATCTAAATTAACAGACAGGCGTTTGTCGTCCATAATTTTAGCCAATAATTTTGCTGCATTTCGTTTCAGGACTACCATTCTTTCTAAAGAGAGAGTATGAATGTGTCATAAAAAAGCAAGAGTCACTTCCCAGGCCCTCCCCCATGAAAGAGTACAAGTCAATTTGTTCAAACCCCAATAAAGAAACGTTTCTTTCTCTTTCCTATTTCTTCATATTTCACTTTTCCTGTGTGTCGTGTGGTTTTCTTTTTAGGTTAATTATTAACATACATACATATATATATGATTAGGATATTTTTACATTTGCAAATTAAATATTAAGTACCAATTTTTTTTTAATTATGAATAAAAACACCTAAACTATCATTATAAAACATCAGTGTTTTATTAATAGAGTTCAGTTTCTATTAGTAATCATTTAGCTTCTAGTAACATAAAAATGATTGTTACATTTTCAATCACAAATGAAATATTAAGTGCCCCCAAAAAAAATCAGAACACCTAAAAATCTAATTAAAAATATCAGTCTTTTTATTAATAGCGTTCAGTTTCTATTTGTAATCGTTTAGCTCCTATTTTGAAAAAAAGGAAAACAAATGAAAGAAATTCTATAACAACGGAAGTTGGTGCATGTGAGTTCCCCTTACTATACTCTTCAAGTACAGAGAAAAAAGTGAAACTGTTAAAAAAATTGCTCTTTTAGTTCAAAAATTAACAGGCAGGGTGTTGCTTAGTAATAATATTAAGAGAGAAAAACAAAAACATGTCACTAAAGACTAGGCATTAGTGGCAAACTTAAAAAGTAGTTTGTCCCTATCTGTGCCCTTTTGGTCTCCCATCCAAGAACTGACCGGGCCCGGCGTTGCTTAACTAAGGTATTATGACAATGATCTGGCCGTGCACGCTATGAGGGCACTTGACATTTTTGCGTTAAAACTAATACTTGAATCTTGTAGGATACTGAGATGTGTTTTAAAAAAAAAAGAAAAGATACAAACGAATACGAAATATTTCATTAAAGAAACACTCATACAAGTAATATTCATTATCACTAACACAAAACTTAAAACAGGGCTGAAAATTGTTTAAAAAAAGCTGCAGACATAACCTATAGCGGGAGTTTTTAGTTGTTGCAAAAGTGATGGCCAAGAAACACTGTTACCGAGTGTCCAGCATTACGTAAACATAACAGCATGAAAAAAAGCACTTTGTCGACGATTTCGCCTGGGGCCCTCGCTTATAAAATGATCCTTACACATCCAAGAACATCGTCAGGTGTGTGTTTGTTCAGAAAGTTTACCGTTGCTAAGATAAAATAGAATAATTTTCCAATATGGCGGGTATGAAATGCTACGACGCGTGTTATGTTTTCATCCGGGGCTTTCATCACAGTAATATTGCACAGTTCTAATATTTTTTATTAATACCCTGGGTATTAATTAAGAACTTTGACCATGGTAGGTCCGAAACATCGTCCACCAACTCGCTAGTTTTTTGTATTGGTAATCAGCGAAAATAAGCGTGTTCGTGCTGATTGGAAATAAATTACCGGGGCAACTGTAAACTGAGCATCAATGGATACATCATTTTAATGGACAGTTACCGTAACGAACGAACGAACACACTAACAGAGTTTCTGGGCGATTTGTAGGAGCTTGCTTTGCAGCTCAAAAAGGCAGTACTTTTTATCCGATTCTATAATTTCTATATGTGCGTATCAAAATTCCCACTTGAGATCAAAAACGCCTTTCCCGGTGAATATCACAGATTTTCAGCACGATATTGTGCACCATGATCAATACAGTTTGACCTCAAACACAAACATTATTGATCGTTGTTCATTCTGTACTGGTGTAAACCACAATCACATGTTTAGTGCAGATTTTGAGACGCCGTCGATGTATGTCTATTTGTGGGAGACGGTATGACAAATTTCCTCAAATACTTCATTTTTTTCACTATTTGGTGGTTTGTTTCTACATTAAAGCAGTTATATGGAGTTGTACACACTTATCCCTGATTTATAAGTTAAAAACATGCATTTCCACATTGTTTTGATTCTCACGCATTATCGCTGCTAATCCCTTTAAGAGCCATTTACGTGAAGATTTTATTGCTCATCCTCATATTTAATACAAAACATACGATGAATTTCGTATTTGCTCCAATACAGCCACAAATGTTCTTTTTTTATAATATTTTAACATTAATTTGTTGGGTAAAAGGTGGGTGACCCGATCATGGTATGATTTTTCGTAGGATGTTTTCTCCCTCACAGTGAAGCATAAAGTAATATCAGTCCAGCCATTTGGATGGTAGAAGCAAAAAA
>JAMKCH010019454.1:0-56352 GCA_023653785.1 Ophioderma brevispina
GGTACCTTAGGCTTAGGGCGAGGTGATGGGAGTGACAAGGCAGATGTACCACCGGGATCTTTGTAGCAGGACACCCTCCTTTATTGGGGCACCCCATTGTGTTGATGTCCTGTCCGTGAAAAGACCCGGCGCTTCAGAGGTTTAACATCCTCTTTGTAGCACATCACTATGTCTTGACACCCCCATGAGCTGCGTAGGACTCGACGATGAGGTGGAGTACCACGCTTCGGGGGCTTAACATCCCCCTTGTAGCGTTTCACTTCTTCTGGCCAAGTTCTTCTTATAGCCCCTCATTGAACCCAAATGGCTTCTGCTAAGCATGCACAAAATCTTGTAAATATCTTTTGGTATCTTTTATACCCTTTTTTATATTTTCAAATTCATTTATATTCTATTGTTTACAAGTCATGTTTTATATTTGTTTTGAAACCGCTACGGAATGTTTTGAGGAACGCAACTTCTTGCCCCCCCCCCTCGCACGTGTTTATGCTCCGCCTCCCGTATCATCAAGTGGTTCTTATGCCGAAGATCATATTGTGCTCGCATCGTATATGTTTCATGATAAATTCTGAATCTATCTTCCACATAAAGCTTGCAGACACCAAGGGCTAGATCTCTATTAGGAATAATTCACGTAATTTTCTGAACTTGACAATTGGCAGCTATTTCAGAGAAAATGAATTATTCACCGGCTGACAGCACACTTAACGCGCACGCTACAAAGTTTATAAAGGAGGTTTGCCGCCGGGCCGCTACCCATTGCCAATAAACCACCAACCTCAAACCACCAACAAACGAGGCACGACGTGCTAACTACAACGTCACACCATGCACAATGCTTGTCATGCGACTAGTCCAACCACTTATTGCACGGGTTATGCATGTACAATCAGGGGACCCGGAAAAAGGACTGCGCTGTGACACAAGTCTGATAGCTCTGTGAGTGAATGAGAAGTAAGGAATAACTATAATCATACAGACTTCTTATAACGCGCAAAATCATCAGAAGATCTCAGTGCGCACAAAAGACACAAAAAACCAGAAAGACTCACAAAAACACTAGCTTTGGGAATGCCTGGTGGAATAAATGTCTTTAACTGGCTCTTGAACTGATTGAGGGAGGAAAGTTACGAAGGTGGTAGGAAGGGAGTTCCGGGCTGATGGGGCAGCAAAGCGAAAGGATCGCTCCCCAGCAGATTTTAGAGCAACACGAGGAGTTTTGAGGAGTTTTTCGATTAGGAATGGAGTGATCGGGACGGTTGGTCATTGCACAAGACAGAAGAAAGATAAGATGGCAGGGTTCCCTTCAAAATAGCAAAAACTAAAACACACAGTTTAAATTTAATGCGATAATTGGATAGGGAGCCAGTGAAGCTCCTGTAGATGGTGTTATATGATCATATTTGCGCTTTCTAGTTATGAGACGCGCAAGCGGATCTGAATTCTCTTGTAGTCGAACAAGTGATCTGAGTTGATGATACCAGCTAAGGTTGAATTGCAAAAGTCAAGACGTGATGTAATAATGGACAGTGACAATGCAAGAGATTGCGTTGTCGGACAAGTATTGACGATAGTGCCATGCGTCTCAACGCTAAGAATAAAGAACGGCAGACCTCGCTAATGTGGTCGTCCATGGATACTGTTTTTGTCTAATCTGACACCAAGATATTTGAACTGAGCTCTGAAAAGAATGGTCGGAATAAAAAATTCTGGATGGTATCACTGTCAACTTTTTCAAGCCTAGAAATCAGTACCACAGTTAAAACCTCTGTTTTTTTCAGTGTTAAGCATGAGTTTGTTGCCATCCATCCAATCAAGGATGGCGCTAATACAGTTCTGAACAGAATCTTTAGTACAATCAAATTTCTCATGGTAGGCAACATTTAGAGAGTTCGGTATCGTCGGCATATTTATGAAATTGACATTATACTGTTTCGATAACAACAGAGAGAGGCTGCGAATACAGAATAAAAAGAACTGGCCCAAGTACAGAGCCCTGAGGACCCATACAACGTAGATAAGGGTCGGACCAACACCGTTTATAACAGATTGGAAACGCTCTGAAACATAAGATGAAACCAATTAAGAACGGTCCCCCTGATACCGAACAAATCCAACCGCTTGAGTAAAATGAATGGTCAATTGTATCAAAAGCGCGCTGAGGTCAAGGAGTGCCACAAGAGAACCATTTTCTTGTCAGTGTTAAATGTAAGAAGGCCCATCCATAACACTCCAGTCCGCGTTCTACAACTATGACCCTTTCTTGTAGCAGATGGGTTTATTTCCACAAGTTATTTTGATGAAGGGGGGTGGATTCTGCAGTTGGCGTAAAACAACCTTTTTCCCCAAGAACTTTTAAATGAAAGGCAATTATCATGAACTAGCAAACGGGATAATGGAACGATGTCATTCTGGCAATGTTTTTAAGAAGTGCAGTTTTTGCCTTGTGCATATTAAGACCGTTAAAGGCACTAAGACGAGTCAGAACTAACCACCCCCCCCCCCCCCCCCCCCCCACTGACATTCACGCTAATATGGACCTTATCTATTGGCACACAAATTGACTACACTTCTACAAAATTATTATGACAAAATTGGAATGAAATGTAATTGGATAATTGAACCCAGGGCCAAGCTTTCTGTGCTTTGGTATTAAGCTATACAAATGACCCACCAAGGTTAATTATATGAAGCAGTGGCATGCTTTCATATGTTAAACATTTTGTAAAAAGTTTGTTTTTTGAAAGGGTCATCCGCAAAAACAATGCATTATGGGATACTTATTTTTTTAAAAAAATTATTTTTATTCATTATTTGAGCGCAACATTAAAAAGAAAATTGTCCGCCTAATTTGGGTTTTGCAGGGTGAGCCTTTCCAGGCAAAAGGACCTATCTCAAATTATGCCCTTTTGCCATTATTAGATAGAGCTAATTTTTGTGGAAAAAACCCCCATACTAGGTAAGAGATGGCTTAAAGTCCCTAAGTTAGGTTATTTTAAAAAGTTGAAGGGGAAAGCACCCAATTACATTGGAAATAAAAGCTGACCTACCAACCCCAGTTTTCCAGCTCATTAAGCCCTTTATTTTAGGCCTTAAACAACACCAAGCAAGCAAATAGACAACATCAATACATCCTCCAATCCTGACCCTGATTGTTGAATTTCTTGAGAACTGTCTGTACTCCATAAAGAAATCTTACATCAGAGCACTCGTCCTCCTAATTTCCTCTGCAGAAAAATAACCAACATTTTGAAGAATGTTAACAAACTACTGCATTTTTCCTTACACAAATGGCTAGGGCTCTGGCATGTGTGAAACCCAACTGTAAAGTTGTATTGATTTAGAAGGTATCATTACCTTCTTCATTGATTTGTTACGAGGTACCCAGTCAGTGCAAGTAAGCATGAACACTACTGTTTCTTCCAATAATCAACATCCTTCAACTTTTGTCGAGATCTGAGATGAGTTCTTTGCCAAATATCTTTATCCTCCTTGGCTGTTCCCACTTCCCTTAAAGGTGAAGCAGGATCCTCTGCATAGCATATCAGGGTAGGGAGTGGTATGCTACTTCTACTTGAACATGGAAAGAATCTGGTCCTTGAAGTGCAAAAATTGTATAGATAGGAGGTGTATTGCCATAGATCTGATAATTGAAAGGAGTTTCCTTCAGGAGATGTTTTAAACACCCATGAGTAGCCTGATGTAAGTATGATTTAAACCATCATGTAGCTTCTTTTTCACTCGCCCATGTTTTCAAGCAGTCTTACTCTTCCACAGGTCAGATGTAAATGCTGGTGTCAAAATAAACATTTCACAAGGCTTTTGGCCTCAGGTAAGCTCACGTGAATTGAATTGAGAATGCCTCACTGCAATTTAACATTCCATATTCAACTGTTGGCAATACTTCAAATTCACAACAGCATTCTACATCTACAAGTCATATCCACACGGAGCCTGAAACTCCGGAGTTTCAATCAAAACTCTGTAGTGGCAGATCGGGTTTTGGCCGGTGTGGACCATACAGAGTTTTAATAACTCCGAGTTTTAAGCTCCGGAGTTTTATCAGGTTCAAGCAGGGTTTGTTTTGTTTTGCCTCCATGAATTAAAGCTTCTTTATCGTTGTCCATTGGAGGTCCTAACATAATGTTTTTCTTTTTCACTGTTGGTTCAACATATTTTTCAACAGGTAGCTGCTCCTTTTTGTAAATTTCTGTCATATAAGTATTGCTGAATAATTGAATATGAATATATTATCCCCCTAAAAAACTTGGGGTGAAGTGCAAACCCGATAACACTGCCGGAGTGGTTTTTGGAGTGTCGTGCTGTGTGTACAGCTTCGGGAGTAGTAGTTAGGTGCCTCGCCAGGTCATCTTTGTTGACAAATCCTTTATTTGAGTATCATCATGCACGAACATCCTGACTTCTGGTATCTTGACGTCCGGCTACACTCCAATATGAGAAGCAGAGGAGAATGTTCAGGGAAATGATTTTCAGAGATTCCGTCATTGTGTGGACACAATTTGAGTGAATAAATAATTAGATTTGATTTTCACCTCTGGAGTTAACCCTTGGCTTGCTATTCACAAAAGCGGGTTAACTTTACCCAGTGTTAATTTTAACCCTGGGTTAATCGCCCATAGATGATGACATGAATTTAACCCATGATGGTGGTAAATCCTGTTTTAAAAACCTGGTTAAATTAACTTGCTTTTGTGATCCGGCTTTTGAGTTTTTGTCCCCGTGTTGAACATGCCTACAGAAAAGTTGTAAGCAATTTACAAGTTGTTAGGCAGTTTGTACGTCAGATCAGTAGGACTAGACCCGATTTATACTTGTATACATACCCTGATCCTGGGTTTACTGCCACAGACACCTATGCATTGCAAATGTGTTTTGAGGATCCTTAATTGACAAAAACCATAAAGTACAAAATAGATAAATGAACTCACCTCATGGGATATTTGATATAAAATTGGAGCCTTCGTTTTTTTAACATGAATGGTAAATTGTCTACAACTACAGAAAACTTGAAAATTGAAATATGATACTGTACTGGAAATTTTCGCGCTAACATTAATTTTCTTCGCGCTTTCCGCGCACTTCTGAGCTAGCGTCGCATTAAAAACCCGCGAGAAATGTTTATTTTGTGTGTAGGTTCATGTAAGGATAGCTGAAAGAGCGAATTTAAAACAACAAAAATGTTAAAAATCGCTGAAACGCGAAAATTACACCGCGAAAATTATCACTTTTACAGTAGCTTATAATGCATGCAAAGATACTCGTTATTTTTACAACTCTAAGCACCATAATAAATGGTGTTTACAAATGATCATGATGCCAAATGTAAATGATCTGGCCAGTAATTGAACGTGAACGTTTAGTGTTTCCATTACATAATTATTTTGATACTGAGTTATTAAATTTCACTAATCACACCCTTACTGCCCGAGGATGTAGTGAGTCCATCCCACAATGCACCATTTTGGAAATTTCACCTCAATCATGTTTATTGATCCCCCCAAAAACTTTCTTTCTTAACCATACAGCCTTAACTTTTCACTCATTTTAGCGCCCCAAAACGCTATACTTTGATTACTACCAAATAGGCGGCCTCATAACAGTGCGAACTGATATAAAATAATTAGGCGCAATCAACACAAAAGGCGAAGGTGGGGGGGGGGGGGGGGGGGGGGGGGGGTGGGGGGGGGTGGGGGGGGGTTAATTTTTTTAAGGGGGGGGGGGGGGGGGTGGGGGGATATTACTCCGTTGCCGCGCGATTCTAGGCAAAGCTCGAGTACTTTGTTTAACTTTTATGCGCGGAACGATACCCAACCAATAATTCCCGCCTATTATTTGGTGGTAATCAAAGTATATACCCAAAAACGAAATTTTTAAATCATGATCATGAAATGTTTTTGTGGTCCTTGAACTTCTTTGACACCTTTTTATCCCTAAATACTGACATGTACAGTATAGGCACATTGCAATGCATTTGGGATTGGTTCAAAACACCCTTGCTAGTGTCACAGAAATTAGACCATATTGAACCAAAAAGAGTACTACAGTTACAACTGTACTCACTAGAGCTTGGAAGGCCGTGCATTGATGCCAGTAGATCCGTACTGGTTCAATAAGAGATTTGCATTCACCGGACAGGTCACCCATTAGGCTACAAACTTGTTCACAGCCTTATTATTGTTTGCTAGAGAAAAATGAAAACTCGGAGTTAGATAAGCTTCAAATTGTATGATTGCTGATCTCAGAATAAGTGAAACTTTAAAATTCCCACATAATGGAAGAATTTTTCTCTAACCTGGTTTATTAGGATCCCTGAGCTTCTTTCTGACATCACCACAGAACATCTTACCGTCGGTACCCACATGTCTGATGTGGGAAGCTTTTAAAAATACCAATAAACAAGAATCAAAGTGAAGTTGTTCATACCAATACAACATGGTTTGTATAGAATATTTTCTTCAAACCCATGCCATTTGGATTTAAAGCCATTATACTCTGGCGCATAACTTGAGACAGTTTAGAATGTACGCTGGCTTCCCCGCCGTACCATCGTGTTTGCAACGTAGACGTGTACACGCACAATTAAAGATAAATGGTCATACAAACGAGCCTGCCATGTTCAATCCTGGTGGTCAATCCTATCATTTTTTTGTTAATTCCTCTTGTTGTAGGGTTAATCAATTTGTATGGCCTGTATGAGCACTGGGGGTTTTAAGCTAAATAAAGTTAAATAATACACATGCTATGTTTTGAAGAGTTTACATACAAAGGTTTATTAACTTTAGCTTCCCATTATTCAAAATACAAGAACACTATTCACTAAAATGCGTCACATGCCTACCCATAAATTACAATGGGGTCAGGATGTTGTTAAATTGATGACCATGGCAGCACAATTTTGAGCAGTGTGTTATGCAGTATACATATAATTTTTATCAATATACATTTCGCAGTCCTGTACAACTTAAGCGTGGATATGCTTCAGTACTAGCTTAATCATACACCTTCAATATCTTGGCCTCAAGTTGAATCTTATTAAACTTGTTGCTTTTGAATAATAACGAGAAACAACACAGATAATTGTTATTGAGCATAGTTGTCAAATAGTCTGCACCTCAGCCATTAAATTTTTTTTTATAACCTCCACCATTCTCTCAGAATAATAATACTACTCTGCTTCCATCACCCCTTATTTCTAAATTAATCAACCTACTCCCAGTCTGATCTGGAGATAGCTTTGTGATAAGTTTGTTATATTCTTGTGATGTCTGGAGTACTGAACAATAACTAATAGCTCACAAAGAATCGTCGTTTGAATCCTAAACACAAGAAAAAATGAGACAACCGATTATGTCATATTAGGAGTCGCTAACCCCTTTCCACATAGCCACTGTCTTTTGGATGGCTTCCATCTTAACCCTTTCAACCCCTTGTAGATTCTGTTTGGTTTATAACACATAAGTCAGTGGATTTAAAATGGCTTCCCATCTAAACCCTTCCAACCCTGGTAGATTCGGTATAGGTTATAACACATAAGTCGTGGCTTTTGAGATGGCTTTCATCTTACCCTTTTCAACCTTGGTAGATTCTGTATGGGTTATGACACCTAAGTCAGTGGATTTTGAGATGGCTTCCATCTTGACCCTTTCACCCCTGTAGGATTCTGTTTGGTTATAACACATAAGTCCGTGGCTTTTGAGATGGTTCCATCTTAACCCTTTCAATTCAACCCGGGTAGATTCTGTATAGGTTATACACATAGAGTCAGAGTGGCTTTTGAGATGGCTTCCATCTTAACCTTTCAACCCTGGTAATCTTCGTATTGGTTATAACACCTGTCAAGATGGTTTTTGAGATGGCTTCCGTCTTAACCCTTTAGTCCTGGTAGATTCTGTATAGGTATAACACATCAGTCAGTGACTTTTGAGATAGCTTCCATCTTACCTTTCAACCCTGGTAGATTCTGTATAGGTTATAACACATAAGTCAGGGCTTTTGAGTGGCTTCCATCTTCACCCTTTCAACCACTGTAGATTCTGTATAGGTATACACATAAGTTAGTAGTTTTGAGATGGCTTCCATCTTAAGGCGGACTATCAAAGATTTTTTGAAAATATAATTATTTTTTGTGTGTAATAAGTGAAATGGTCACTGGAACTGAAGATAGTGACCTAAAACGCTCAATTCTAAAGTTTGAGACAAGTTTCTTCTAAAGATTTTTCGTTTTTCAATGCAGTAACATTTATTCATGTATTAACAGTGCCCTAGGATACTTATGTAAAACACAACAATTCTGGACCAGAATTTTATAACAAAGTTGTGAATTTCTATATGAAAGACGTCGATTTGAGCTTAGCTGTTTCATACAGTGTTTAGTCTAACACTTACAACATTGTTTTATGCAAAAACCTTAAATGTTTGAAAATGAGGGCACCCTCCTCAGGAAAATCTCTGAGTCGGCCTTTAACCCTTTAACCCTGGTAGATTCTGTATAGGTATAACACATAAGTCATTGGCTTTGAGATTGTTTCCATCGTACTCTTAAAACCCTGGGTGTTAGATTCTGTATAGGTTTTTTATAAAAACATAAGTTAGTGGTTTTGAGATAGCTTCCATCTTACCCCTTGTTATAAACAGCCATTTCACATGTTTCTGTAAAGGACAATGGTCTTTGGTATTGCAACCTCATTTGCAACTCACCAGTTCTGAGATTATAAAGTCTACCCCACAAGTTCCTAATTGTTGGATGAGAGATTTGCACTCTCCTTGATACTGCTGGTGTAGAAGGGGGCATATCTGTTCAATTTCCATCAAGATTGATTCGAAAAACAGAAACAATTCACTGACTGAAAACTACTTTGGAACTCACTAAACAAGAAGATTTTAACAGTCTACAATCTGACCAAAATTGATGGACGTTTTAGCACTTTAAGTGATTTCATTTCTACTCTACTGTGATTCAATATTATGAAAACATAGCCATTCTTGCTCCTTGGCAAAATGCATCTTCCAATATTGGTTAGTGTGGGAGGGAGCAAGTGTCATACCTTTGACTGGATTGTAGTTTGCTCCAAAACAGTTGGATGTATAAAAAGATCTATCGAACATGATGGGGTTTCCTACCTTCCTACCTGGCCTGAAGAGGTCTTGAGATATGTTGAATGTCCCCGCAAAGATCTTGCAATCTGTGCTGAGTCCCCAGTCCTGTGGGGGGGGGGAGCAGAAAAAAGAAGCAAATATCATTTATACATAAGCTGTCCATTTTATCCATCATGATCAAGTATAGCAAGTATAACCCTTTGGCTGGTAGATCTGTATAGGTTATAACAACAGAAAGTGCATTAGGCATGCTGCAAATGGGAGTGGGCCGTGGGAATGTCCCCCCCTTTTGGTTTGCAGTCAGTGGAAAGATCCTTCGGAATTAATGTTCTGTCTGGCCGGAAAACATTTTTGAAAAAGCTCTGTTTTTGATGGGGGTATGTGTTTGATGAGTTGTAATTATGCATGAATGACAGCAGGCAGAGCCTTAATAAACAATACATTTGTATCATACATGGACTAGGTTTACATTGGTTTTATGCCTTACTGATTTTTTATCCGACTCCAACAATTTTGGGTCCCATTTGTTTGTCTGTTAGTATATTACATGTTCGGGTACAATTAGGTGCCACTGATTCTTGTGTCCCCTCACTGAAAAGATCCGGGCAATGCCACTGTGACAGTGCCTTTTGAAAGACGAGGCTAGTTTGAACTCATTTGAATACATTTTTCATGCTAATGATGAATATGGTCATGAAAATGTATAATTTTGATTTTTTTTTTTCAATATTAAAAAATAGTTTCACAATGACTGCAGGTTATTTGTGAAACAATTTCTAACATGACTGACCCAACACTAAGCTTGTTTGGACTCATCTGAATTTATTTTTCATGCTGATTCTGCATATGGTCATAAAAATTCATCACAATATTGACATTTTTTGAAACACAAAACAAACAAAGCAAATGAATGGACCACCAACACTGAGGAGTTCCAAAAATATCAAGGAGTATAAAACTGTATAGTGGTGCTTTAATGTGTACAACTGTAGAAAGACACATTGGATTTGAATAAATCTTGGTACTGAATCTGAACAACAATGTTATGTGCACTTACCAGTTTAATCGAGATCCTTGGTGAAGTCCCACAGAACCCAAGGAAGCTGCATCCATTATCTCCCTGCAACATTAAGAACAGGTAAGCCAATGTCATTAATGCTCATTGCACCTATCCAAGATGCCAATAGGTGGAGCAGAATTCTACAGACTTTAGATTTAAGTAATTTTGAAGTGTGAAAATCTCACTAAAAAGTATTCAATAGCAATAAAATCACTTATAATTTCGCTGTGTAACAATGTGTATACTGTCATCATGACAGATTGCTTTAAATGAAGCAGGTGGCTGACACTGCCACATTGATTTACAGGTAAAATGGCTACCTAAGTAGTTAATTGATTTGTTTCAATTTTTTACGTTTAATTCCAAGCAATCTTTTTATAAACAAGTGATCTGTGGATTACTAGTATCGCTGAACTTGTAGATGAGCCTGATTGGTTTATCACGGATGGACACTTGACAATTTTTTAAGTTTAAAAGCCTGAAGGAAATTCAAAACCAGGTGTAGTGAATTGTTTTTTAAAACAAGAAACGATTCACTCACTGCATCTCACTTTTCACCGTTTTCAGGTCCCCAAACCCTCACAGACCAACAAATAAACCGAAAAGGCTCAGAACCCATCTCATATTTTTACCTCAGATGACCTTTAACCTTACAATGTGGGAATATGCATAGGTTGATGAGGTGATCCAATTTAACTTTTCAAATGGCATCATAACTTTCACGTAACTTTTACACTCGGACAGGCAGGCAGGCAGGCAGACAGGCAAGCAGACAGAATGACTGACTGGTCAATGTCCACATGAACATTTGTTCAGGCGACACAAAAAAAATGTCAATTTTGTTCAAAATCATTTCAACAAAGAGCTGTACTAACCTTCTAACACACTTGATATCAAGCTATCAATAGAGTTCATGAATACTTATACAAGAAAACCTAGTACTTACAATAGCTTTGGCTACCGCACTGACGACAGTGCCTCCATACTGTTCAATCAGGGATTTACACTCACTGGCGAGATCACCAAGTATGCTACACACTTGCTCCACTTCAGAGATGATCAATTGCTGAATGGGAATATAAAGACACAGACTATATCAGCATATCAAAATCCAAAACAAGCATATACATTGTACCAAATTTCAGCACGCATTAGGTTAAAGCACTATCGCACTGCAACTGAAAGATGGCACTGGATAAAGGCATGCGTCATCACTTCATACGTCAGACCAGACAAAGTATAGGGACACCAACTTATTAAAATTTAGGTTAGAATATAGGAATACCTGCAATTAATCAATATTGGTTGTCTCAAGTGGGGATGGGAAACAGTATTATATGAATGCATTATTTCAGGCCTATATACATACAAGACATTTGGGTTAAAAAAGAGAAAATCACTGTTCAAGTTGCTATCAAAATACTTCCTTGGATTTGCTATGTCGAGCATGATTCTGATTGAAATTGATGGAACTAAGATGACATTCCAAGCTTTATTGTGGTGTAACAAGCTTTTGACCAAGTGAGAGTTAATAACCTATATAGAATAATATATATCTCTTAATATATATATTCTATATATATATATATATATATATATATCATTATATATATATATATATATAGATATATATATATATATATATATATATATATATATGATTTTTGATCCACCCTGTATTGTCCTTACCTGGTTATTTGGATCCATCAATACATAGCTGCATCTCAACATAAACTGAGCAGTCCGGCAAATCATCACCACCTGGTTGTGTTTTCTAATCAAAAATTCAAACATTTATTTAGTGTCATACATTTGTTGTTTTATCTTTGGTATAAAGAAGGTCCCAGGTAGTAAAATAAGCCAATTTATTAAATTTATACTGCTCTGCTCATTTCCTTATTTAATAATTTAACAATTACAGTTTAAAATAAACAATATGCTTCTTTCCCATTACGGAGGTATCCACCAGTGAATACAATATTGAAAGAAAATTGGAAGACTGTTGACTCATGCGAACTGTAAGTACAATGTCTTAATATCCAGGGGCAAAAGCCCCAATGATATCTGAGCTCTGAGTAGCTGGGCCTGTTTTTTGTTTATCTAGGGAGAGGTCGGGTAATCGATGCGGGGTTAACTCCGAACTCGCCTGTCCTGGCCCACTGGATGAATGAAGGCATTCTAATGATACCCTGTAGTAAATACTGTAAAAGCTTTGGCGTGATTTGGGGAAAACAGCACAATACTGTAAATCCAATCTTCTTCCTGTGCTAACTGGAAGACCAGACAGTGCTGCCTAAGTCTCTTTGAAGACCAGTTCTAAGATTCTTATCAAAAAATTTGAGCACATGTTCTCTTTCTAGGGATTGACCTCCATGAAGTTAAGTCGATTGCAGATGACTTGCCGAAAGGAACAACCTGAAGCATCCATTTAGCCATAAGCAAAGAGAGCAGGAAAGACTGGCTGTATGGATCCTGAAGAAGATAGCCGAGCAGCAATATCCTTGATAGTCCAGGGCCACAAGCATGTCACAGTGCTTTGATTCAGACAGTCTGAGGATAAATTCTACAACACCTGGGGAGAGCATGCTTACCACACAAATTTCCAAACCTGCAGGGATATACTATGTAGATAAAATCAGGATGTCAACAGTTCAAAAGCCACAGAAAGTGCTGGCCAGAAGGAAGGAAATGAGTAGGGGAAAATTGTTAGTTCATAGAATGGAGAAACGGCCAACTGCTTTAGTATATTTAGGGCCTATGGCAGATGGTTGTTCCAGATAAATCAACTGATTTTTCTTAAAAATAATTTCAAAATGGCAGTAGAGTCTAATATGTTTTTTGTATATACTACTGAAGTATCTGGCCATGTATTCTTTTGTGATTTTCTCATGATGGTTCAGGATGACTATCATTTTATGATAGTCAGACCAACCTCCAATGTCCGGTGCAAAATTGAAGCTAAAGCAAATGATTCACATCATATATGTCATAGGCCTATAAATTTAGAATTTTTCCAACACAATAAGGAACTACTTTGGAAGGTAATTGTACATTTAAGGCAATGAGTGATCACCTTTTAAACCAAAATCCCTTTCAAAGTACAAATGTTGATGCACAAATTTGTTTTACTAATTTTCTGTGTAAGTTATTTGCGATTTTTTTAATTTTGAAGTTTTAAAAAAAAACACACGCCCAATTGGAGACAAGTGATTCTTGTTGTAAGTCCATTGAAGTTTTTCAATTTTGATTTTTTGTAAAATGTCCTAGATTTGATGCAATAATTCACATTATTATTTTAAAACACAAGCACATTGAAGTCTGTGTTTCTGTATTCTTTTGGTCGTGTTATCCAGTGGTATACATTCTCATAAATTAAAGCATTTCGTATGAACCTCATTTTATCTCATTGGCCACCAAACAGATGGAAATCTTTTGCAATATCTAGTGAGACAAATGTTTCAATCATCAATTAATATCCCAAATCATGATCGAATGACCTTCATTCACCAGACAAGCAAAATACTAAAAAATCACAAATACAGGTAAGTGATAGAGACAAAGGGTTACATTTTACCTGGTCTGTGAACGACAGTGACGGCTAAGTTAGACACAGAACTTAGTTTTTCTTTACAGGTTTCAGCTTGAAACTTTACCACCTGTTTTGCTTTTTCGGCTCTGCCTTTTTTTTTTTTCTGACGGATCCAGGTTCCTACTGCTGCGTATATGAGACGAGGTTCATCAAAATGAACACTAATCAATCTGGTGGTTAAGTTTTTAGAAGCACGCCCAGATAATCTGGGGTTAGTGAAACGTCGGTCAGAACATGCAGACTGCAATCGTTCATGTTTACCTGTGAATTGTGGGTTAATCCCAAACGATGCCATTTTGTATTTCATTTATAACGTTTGATCTATAATGTTTGAATTACTAAAAACATGTTCCTAGTTAAAGCATTACACAAGCTGTGTATTGGTAAGGTTATCTTTACTTAACTTTGTTTATTGTTACACGGGTAAAAAAGGAATGGGTTGTTCGGCATTACCACAATTACTGCTATAGGGAAAAATGCAATACCTTATCTGAAATTCCACACAGGCTACAAGGTCAAAGGTCATCATGTCATAAATGGTCAAATTTTTAAAATGCTCCAATTCAAGTTAAATGATTTCTCTTTCGTCACAAGGAATTAGAAGATGTACAGCTGATCTTTCCCTGTGATAAGCATTTGCTAGAGGTACAAGGTTTAAAAAGCCACTATGCATATAATTTCAAGGGACTGTACATGACTTTCCTATGTTTGAGATTTAACTGGTAGCTATGCAACTGTTCATCATAGCTATGGTAAACTAAGCAGTTCCAGAATCCTTGAAAAATGTGGTGTTAAGTTTAACTTAAAGAATTTTGAAAGTTGGTAATGTGTATAACTTGACTTTTGACCTCACATACCTAAGCCAATGTGAATTGCCAGAAAGTTGGACCAAACAGAAAAGTTGTATATACTTATACTGCTCAAAGAGAGAATCTTGACAATTAGAAACTTATTAATTTACAAAAATCTTAATTCAAAAAAAGGTTCGTTCGTGCGTGCAAGTCCAAAATCACAGTGGAAGATCCGTCTTTAACCAGCTGATAGTTTCATCATCCAGGTTTATCAGGCCTGGAATTCCTCTCTGGGACTTGTAGACCTCACAGTCAGCATGATGTGGCTATGGTTTGTGGCTCTCCACAATCGCAGTTTTGGTGAAAGTTCTGTCCGATCTTGTGAAGGAATTTCTTGTACGACCAACGCCAGCTCTGAGTCTGTTGAGTTGACCCAGTGCTTTCCATCAGGTCACAGCCTTTGGGCTGGCAGATGGGCTGTCCACAAACGCTTTAGGTTCAAAGTAGAGATGACCATTGCTCTACCTTGCATTGATCCAGGATGATCGATAAGGATACTGTGACTGCATGCGTGGATTGGGTAGCAAGTGATTCCGTGGAATTCTCTGATCCTCAAATCAAAGGGTGTTGGTGGGGGATTAGGCTGCCAGGTTCATCACATTTCTGGCGAGCTTGATCGTCTGAAGGTTCCTCCTAAGGGTTGCAGGAGCTATGCCAGACAAGATTGGAAGATATTCTACAGGCGTCGCCAAAAGCAACCCCTAACATCTCATTGCATCATTCAAACAAAAAAAAAGGTGACAGTTACTTCTGTTTTCATTTTTGATTACCCTTTTGTGATTGCTGTTAGCAAATCAGAGTGCTTCATGCCTTGGCAAATCCCATAGTTTTTACAAATGCTGCTGGATTCTAAATAAGTTAAAAAAAAAACAAGTGAACTTTCTTCTGATACCAAAATCTTAATTTGTTAGTTAAAAGGGTGGGGGGGGGGTGAGGTTGTTGATTGGGGTCATGTAGCTTTTATCATTAAGTCCAAACCAGCAAACTTTGATAAAGTCCTAGTTTAAGTTTTTAGTTCAAACTCCCCAATTCTGGTAGTAGCAGGTCAAAGACAAGAGGTCCGTCTGATCAATAAGTTAGTTGGCATTGAGCGCAGCATCACCCAACAAGCGCACACCATCTTCAGTTCATTCAGGATTTCTTTCTGTCCATATGAACATAAACATGGCAATAATAAACCCAGAAATGGATCTCCCAAAGAATAAAGGGAATGTAATTGATCAGCAAGATCACCCAACAGACTGCACACCATCTTGATTCATTCAGGATTTCTTTCTGTAATTTAGCATGTGGAGCAAATCACTGAAATTTTGCCTTGTACACTTTTAACTTGACATTGTATATTATAAGAGTACATGTACCTAGCTCAGTGCACAAAAGAATGAAATAAATGGCTGGTATGCTCCAAAGGAGTCTTAACTTTAGACTGGGTTTAAACCAGGGTATTAGTCCTACATGAGTGGCACCTTTTTACTTCAACAACTCCGAAGGAGTGCCGTAACGGGTGAGAAAATTCCTCGGGGATGGGCCAGAATGGCCCATCCACGAGGAATTATTCAAAAACAAATTATGGTTTATAAAATCATCTAACTGAAGCCTGATTTCCTCCAATGTTGATGAAACATATGCATTCCCTTATGAGAAGTGGAATGCCCCAAATTACCATCAATAACACCCCTAAAAGAGAAATGGTATAGGACCAGTGACCCCAGGTCACACCCTGTCGACCTTAGCTCTTCCTTATTTTTTTGGCTCAAGCCCACACGACGCGCGTATATATAATGCTGTGGGGCGGGCCCGGGAAGTGGGAGTCAACATCTGGAAAGGAAATCAGGCTTGAGTTAGATGATAAAAAACCAGGCTGGTTATGAATAAATCATTACACTGAACTGATTTCCTTTACACCAATGTGACTGAACATATGCATTAACCCCCGTTGAAAATTTTCAATCAAACCAGCCTAGCAAACTCAGTCGGAGGTGGAGCATGAATTTCAGACCGGCAAACAGAATGCAGCCAAAGGCAAGACCTGCACTAAACATAAGTCACATATGTTAAGGCCTAACGGCATTATACATAAAATCAGGACATAAAGCTCAAACCTGCACAACGAACTAACTAGGGGACGAGCGTCAACGTCCGGCAACGGATAGGAGGACTTCTATTGAATAGTGTAGTAGAATTTAGTGTTGTTTCTGCAGGAGTGCTCTCGCCACGTTCTCTGGGGAGTTTGTACGTTCTGTAATACACCGACGAGAACGTTGTGGGGGCCCTCCACGAAATAGCTTCGCAAATTTCGGCAATGCTGATTCCGAGGTGATAGGCCCACGAGGAGCTGATGTACGGCACAGAATGGGCTTCGAGTTGGGAAGGCTCACATCCACCACGTTGGAATCATTAATTACAGCACTACTCCATCTAGCAATTGTCGCCTTTGACGGCGGACCCATGGGGGGAAGCGGTGTAAGAAACAACGAGTAGTTCGAGCCCCTGAGCGAAAATAGTTTTAGTTTATTAGGAATCAAGGGCCCAAAACGGGAAACCACAGGCGATCTTCCCGCACCGACAGTTGACATGCAATTCGGGGTCAGATAATTGTTGAGGGCGGGAATGCGGATGACTCGTTCTTGGCCAGAAAATACGGCCTAAAGAACACATTTGACCCTGTTCCCGAGAGAATACTGACGCTGACATCGAAGATATTTCTATCCTTCGAGCATCGTCTCCCAGAGGCTAGAGCGACCAGGAAGACCGTCTTAATGGGGACATGTTTTAGTGATGCCTCAGCCATTGGTTCGAATGGCGGCTTCACCAAGTAGTCTAAGACGGAATTAAGGTCCCAGGGTGGGACCGTCTCTTCCTGGCCGGAGCTGTATTAAAACATCCCCTGCTAGAAGGAGACGGATCGAGCCATCGGCATTAATGGTTGATCCGTCATCGAAACCTTTATGGATCGCTAGGATAGCGGACGTGTAGTTTCTAACAGTCGAAAGTTTCAAGTCCGCTAACAAAGCGATCAGTGAGAAAAACTGTCAGCGATATCGGCTACGAGGCTAGAGTCGGAGACACCTCTCGTGACCTTCACACAGGGAAATTGTAGGGTAAAAGACGATTAGGGTAAGCGTCCATGGTGGATTCCTGCTCAGCTGATTTATGAGCGAGGCCAAGCCTCCTGCGAAAAGCCAGAATCTCGCCATCGCTGAAGGGACTGATAATGGCCACGAAGTCAACGCTAGGTGATCCAGCGACAGACTGGCGCTCCCCGTCCGGAAGGGATACTAGGTCCGGACGGTTCGGTAGACGTAGACGTGTGTTTCGGCCAAAAAGGAGCGATGAGGATGACTCGGCACGCCTCCCGCCCGACTTTCGAAAAAACTACATGATGCAGAATCGGAATCGGAGGGAAGGCATCATAGGCAAGTGAACCACGTCCAGTCTCATCAGCCCAGAGCCCAGAGTCGACTGCGTTAATCAACCGGGTCGTGACGTTCCGGGTGCAGTACAGAGGGAGCTGGTGACTCAGGTTCGGGGCGAACAGGTCGATCTGAGGAATATACAATCTCTCGAAGATCCCCCGCACGACATCTCGGTGCAGTATCCATTCCGAGGCAGTCATCCTGCCACGAGACTGATCGTCGGCAAGAAAGTTGACGGCCCACGGAATGTGTTTTTGTTTTTTAAAACTTTTAAAAATGGGCCGAATTGGAAATTGGCCGAACTGTCCCGACACCACGTAATGATACGTATGGCGTCGAGGCACAGGTGCCGGGACCGAGTCCCGCCCCGTTTGTTGATGTAGGCCACACCGGTGGAGTTGTCGTCCTGTACTGACACTGGAGTTGGTCAACATCGCCTCGAAGTGAGTAGGGTACGTTCCACTGCCCCAACAACTCAGGGCGATGGACATGGGCCTGAGCCTCGGTCTGGGAACACGTCCGATGGTGCATCGGTCTAGGGTCTGTGAAACCCCCCCAACCGACTTTGCCCACGCGTCCGTCGTGATAACAAATCGACGGGCAGGGCCGGGAAAGAGATTCCCTGAGTAGGTGGGGGCGGTGAGACCACCATGCCAGGTTGTTCCCGGATCCCTGCATTGATCGGGATCAGACGGGAATCTGGGTGCTTTATCGGCCGGTTAGTGCCGCCCCGAGGTGCATTTGGCAGCCTCATATGAACGCGACAGTACGGAGGACCAGGGCGACGAGAGTGGCCATCAAGCCTAGAAGGCGAAGCCAGTCTCGAGCGGGGGGATGCATAACAGCGCAATGGATATGTTGCAGTCTGAACAACGACCATCAACCCGCGCGGCCGTCCGCCGTTTTGGCAATGCCCGGATGGAAGGCAGTTGCAGCCGAGCCCCAGATACCTCAGTGCCTGAGAGGGGGGCTAAGGCTCGATCTGTCGAAGTTGACAATGAAGCCAAACCTCTGCACGACCTGAACGGTACGCCTGACCATGTCGGCCGTCCATCGCTGAGGACGACGGACCGTTAGATCAGCCGCGTCCCAGGATTTACAGGCAGCGGTTGACCCCCTGATGCCTGGGAAGGCGGCCCTTACCGGGTCACCCATCGCTGAAGATTGAAGACCCCTGGAGAGGTGGGAAAGTCCGAAGGGGAGAACACGTCAACTCGTACGACTGAGCCAGCGACGGTCGAGTTTGGCGACTGGGAAGTGTAGGTAGGCGTATTTCAGATCCAAAGAAGACGCCAAGCTCCCCTTCAACAGACCAGAGGAGGATCGACGCGAGGGTTTCCATCTGAACTTCTTCGGGCTTATATACATTGAAGGGCTTGAGGTTCAGGATGGGACGCCAATTCCCTGTCTCTTGGGGGCCAAGAAGAAGTCGACAAAAACCCCTCGGTGAAGGGGGGGGGGGGCGACTGGGGAGATGGCACCCGTCGCCAAGAGCGCCGAGACCTCGCCCAGAAGAAGTTGGTTCTTCGGTTCCCCGGAAGGAGGGTAGGTCTAGGGGGAAGTCGCCGGGGGTTCCGCGGTGAATTCTATACGATACCCCCGCTCCACCAAACTCAGCACCCAAGGCGCAGGGGAGATGGCTGGCCATTCACCGCGCGCGTAAGAACCTAAGTGGTCGCCCAACGGAGCGTCCCAGGTGTACGGTAAGGTTCCCTCCCGCAGGAAGGAGGAGGACCCCGCGCCCCGTGCCCTCAGGACGAAGACTTTTCCCTTCCCGGCGCCTTTGCTTTTGGGAGGGGGGAGAGTCTTCGGCCTGGCCCTGGACTTCTGGGAAGAAGTGGCTGGAGCTGCGGGCTTCTTGGTTGCTGACTGGACGCGGGCTGTCGGCTTCGCCTCTGGCGGAACGGACCTCGGAAAAGAAGAGAGAGGGAGCAGCTTCTTCTTCTTCTTAGCCGAAGGATACACGGGAGGAGTTCTGCGCCTGAGCATCCTTGAGCGCCTGCTCCGCCTCCACACGCTCCGCAGAGGCAAGCAGTGAAGTCACCGAACGAACTCCGAAGAGGCGTCACGCGACTCGGGTTGGTCTTGGAGAGCTCCGAGCAAGATGGAGCTCAGGTGTGCGAAGTGTGAGCAGGCGTTCTCGCGTCGCAAGAAAGAAGCCTCAGGCGAAGCGCCAAAGACATTGAAGCCTTGTTGCCGACCGGGGCACTAGCGAGGCTAGGACGGTAAAAGCCATCAGAGGCTTCCGAGGAGAAAAATCCACCTCGCCACAACGAGGGGGATCTTGATGTCGTGGGACGAGGACCATAGAGAGAATACGCACCGCTAGTCTGATACCAGCGGTCCCCGCCAGGGTCTAGGTGCCTAATACTGATCCTCCCAGAAGGGGGAGAAGACAGCCTGGGGCCAACCCCTGCCTGTGGCAACTTGGCTGCTGGTGCAAGATCTATAGGCGGGAAAGGTCTCAGGAGGAGTCGTAATCCCATTAGGTAGTTCTCAACGACTTGGCAAAAGTTCACAGGGTACGTAGAGAGCTTCTGAGTGGAGCCTCCCCAGGTCACACAGATAGCGTCAACGCCCTGGACGCGGTCCGGCAGGGAGGATAGGGGAAACCCAGATGGAGCTGTCCCTCCTCCGCACGCCACTGGAGGCGCGCAAGGCAGGCCAAGAAGAGACTCGGGCGCCTGGCGCAGCACATGAGGGTTTTTTTGTGCTCAAAGGGAAGAGCATCCACCTCCTCCTGCCTCCGAAGCTTGCCCCGGACGTCGAATGCTGCGAAGGTGTATCACCAAGGTGACTCACCTCCGCGCCCGAGCCCGCCCCGCCAGCGCTGTCCTCCGCAACATCGGAAGTCTGCGGATGGTAGGAGTCCTGAGAGAACGGTGCTCTCCTTTTGCGACAGAAAGAACGCGGTGGACGAAGGCGGCGGGCCAGGCGTCGCCACTGGGCGGCGGACACCAGGGAACTCCCGCCGGACCCAAAACCAACTGGCATAGGCTGGGCCGCCGCAGGAGCCAGAGGTTCGACTGCACCAGCCCGACCACTGACGATGGGTACAGGGCCGAGAAGGCTGTGGGGACGGGGGCGAACCCCAAGTCCCAGGCCAGTAACGCCGAAGGGAAGGGTAGTGGATGGGTAGACCGCCCTGCCCAGGAACAGGGACAAGGCTGTTTACCCCGCCCCACCCCCAAGACATTGCCTTTCCACTTGAATGGCTACAAGAAGGATTTTGAAGGAGACAAAATGATTGCCAGCAGAGGCGAAAATGCCCCCCCCGATCTGAGAGAGAGCGGCAGTCAGAAGAAGCACCGACAGCAACTGTTGCCTGCGGCTGGGCAGCCGAAGGCGGAGGCGCGGAGTAGTGACCATAGCACTGGAGGGGCTCCCGCGAGCGGAGCCCCGGTCGAAAGACCATACAGACTGACCAACCCAGAAGTCCTACCAGCTCGACTGCGGGGGTAGGCCACGTACGGGGACGAGCGAACCTGAGAGGGTAGGCTGCAGCGGGTACTGTGTCCCTGCAGGGGTAGTTTAGGCCACGAAGCCTGCCCCGCAGGAACGCCGAGGCAGGGGCACCCCACGGGGGTACCCCCACCATGAGGCGGGACCCGAGCGGAAGCAGGTGCCGGAGGACCAGCACTAGCTACCGCAGCAGGCGTACCCGCAAAAGAGGCCTGAGCCGACCGTAGTCAGCTGGGGCGTCTGCGGAGGCCAGCCCAGCGGAGCGCCACTCGCTACCCCAAGCACCGAAGGGGCGCCCGGAGCAGCAGGCATGCGGCGTTCTGCTGAGGAGGCACTGAGACTAGCAAGCTAGTCATGCGGGGGGGTTGTGTGAGAGGAGAAGCCAACAACCTCCGGCGTCCCGCCAAGGGATACCGAAGCCGACGCCCCAGGGTTAGCCGAAACATACCCCGAAGTTAAATGGTCACCGTGGTCGCGGTCGAAGTGCACGAAGACACCGGGAACGCAACCTGTTAGGTGTGAACATCAACGGCGATGGATCAGCCTCTCACGTGCAGAAAAGCCTGGAAAAAAAAGCACTAACAGCACAAAAGACAACAAAAAGGAATGACAGAAGACCGACAAAGAAAAAGGGGGGGATGGGCAGGGCGAAGAAAGAGCGAAGAGGAACCCAGAGAATGCAATCATGGGATGCACCAGGCCGAAGAAAGAGGAACGACCGATGGGATGACGGCTGAAGGAGGCGGCCCGAAGCCACCCGCAATCAGTGTTCGCGAAGTGCCGAAGCTACCCCACCTTTGGGAGCACCCAGACCAGCAGTGGCTGCCTTGGACGCACACCGGACCGGAGCCCGACTACACACCAACAATCCCAATGTACGCATAACACGAGCGGCGCGTCGTTACCCCTGTTCGATGGGTTGCCCATTGAACAATCCGACAGTCCAAGACAGAAAGAGGCAGAAAGAGGCGCACGTCGGTCGAAACATTGCCTGGGCTCGAACACATAAAGGATGGGGGGCCCACCATGCAGGGAGGCGGGGCCACGACGACGCATTGTGCGCCACATATGAACGCGGTGAGCAGAGTTGCTAGATGGCAATAAGCGTGCGCAATAAAACCGTACAGAAAAAGAACCAAGCGTGCCGTGGGAGAGTCTCCCGGTACGCCAAACATAGGACACAAAAACCAAACTCGGTAACTGAATCACAACGGTTAAAGAAATTTTCAAACACAGTTCTCACATATTTTAGTAAGTAATCACAGCATATCATACAAATAATACGCACACCAGGTACAATAAAGCTTGTAGCAAGGCAAAGCCGCAACCACAATCAACAAAAACCTCACACATAGTCAAGGCAACCACAAGAAGCAACACGTTGCGTCAATGGCTGCCTTTTGTTTACCTTATTTCCCGCTTCTAACACAGAACACATGACCGCAATGGCGACAAAAAGGATACACAAAACAAGAGCTCTCCGGCGGTGTAAAAGTCTCGATTCTCCGTCCGAATAGCGCCTATAAATCCAGTATATCATCCAGTATATATTCCAGAGAGGTATGGTATTTATAGTAGTAGTCAGAGTATTCCGTATGAGACGACAACTAGGCCAGTATCAAAATCTCAGTTAATTTTGGCTGCTATAGTGACAGAGCGCGGTAACACGGTCGTTCCGACAGGCGGCCAAAACGGAATGAGGAAGAGCTAAGGTCGACAGGGTGTGAACGGGGGTCACTGGTCGGAGACCATTCTCTTTTAGGGGTTGGTGTTATTATGGTAATTTGGGCATTCCACTTCTCAGAAGGGAAAAAATGCATCAGATGTTTCAGTCAACATTGGTGTAAATGGAAATCAGTTCAGTGTTGTGTGTAAATTGATTCTTGAGACAATAGTTATGGGATTTTAATGACCAGGTGTTGTATGTAATGTTCTATAGCAGAAGCGCAAGTCTTTGATCAACTCAATCGGATTTTTTCAATCGGATTTTAAGGCTCTATTTAAGATGAATATGGCGGACATATGAACAGTTTATCCTTATTTCTTCATCTTCTCTGCATCGACTAAGGGCGGGGAGAGGGGAGAGGGCAATACAATGACATCCGGGAGGATGTATCTCGTAAGTGGATATAAAACTGAGCGTTTGAACAAGACTAGCCAAAGATGGGGGAGTTTCTATTATCTATGTATACAATAGTACCTGAACCACTAGTACACCCACAGGGGAATACCTGTGGAGATAATCCAGAGTAGCTGCAGGAGTTACACCACTACTGGTGACCTCAGGTTTACCTTGCCAGTTACTGGTAGGCAAATTGCAGAGCAGAGGATGAGGGATACGCTTGGGGGGGGAAAAAAGGCTGCGTTTTACCACTTAGCTTGTGTATTCACAAGTCATTAGTAATGATTGGGCCCACATCAATTTGATGCATGAAGAGGGTCCCCTTGGAAAACAGTCTTTCCTTGGAGACCCTATTGTCAACCCTCTTCTCCTAGGAGACCCACTTGGGTCACCCTGTTCTCCTAGACCTTCTAGGTCATGCATAAGTCAGAGCAACTACTAAACTGTGAGCAACAATCTGGTTGTGTACTTTGATTTGACTGCTACGAGTTAGAGTAAGTACATAACAGTATGATTAAACAATAGTTTGTCTTATAATCATTTTTTTAAAGCTTTTTATTTGCTTTCACGCAGCACTCTCACTAAATTCTCTATTTGTTCCTGCACTGTGTTACACACTTTAATTGCTGCCCACCCAGTGTATTCTTCCTCTTCCTTGGGTGCTTCCTCCTCGTCTCTTCCCCCAACAATCTTCTTCTTCTTTCTTGGGCTTAATCTCCTTCTCTGCATCAGCTTTCTTTTGGCATTGGACAAAGCCTTCTTTGGTTGATATTGTGATCTCTCTCCAGATCATACAGCCTTCACTCAAGTGGATCAGAGTCAGCTCAAGGAAAGCCAACATCATCCATCTGCAAAGCACCAAATAGTCATAGTATCTTATCAACTAAACATAAACCTTAAAAAGTCTGAATTCAGAGATTTCAAAATATAAATGTTTGTGATTGTAACAATTTTACAATAGTCCAACTAGAACTAAAGATAGTTCCCTAAAAATGGATCAATTCCAAAGTTGAGAGAGAATCGGAAATTTGAAAATTTTCGTTTTAGCAGGAGTAAACATTTTATGTACAGTATTCGTGCCATAGGATACTGTGTATACATAAGTTTCCAGATCCGGAATTTTATAACAAAGTTGTGATTTCTAATATGAACAAAGGACTTCAATTTGCGCTTAGCTATTTCACACAGGATTAGTATATGACAAGCATTACGTATATGCCAAAAAAACACGATTTGTTTTGAAAAATGAGGGCGCCCTCCTCAGGAAATCTCTGAGGTCGCCTTTAGCATCTACTTGTGAGAGATGGTTGGTGTGCATCCTAAGTCTTAATTGTGAATAGTCTGAATAATCCCACTTCTTAACAATTCGGACAACAGACAGATACTTTCAAATGTAATTACAGAATTGACTATGGCAATCATTCTGCGACATCCAGTACTGAGAAAATTTAGGAAATATTGTTACGACCAAGTACAACAACATTGGTATACAAAAAATTTGGATAGAAAGAAGCGCAAGTCTTGATCAAATCAATCGGATTTAAGGCTATTAAGATGAATAGCGCAGATGTTATGAACAGGTTTATCCTTCTTCTCAGCTTCTCTGCATATTAGACTAAGGCGGGGGGGGGGGGAGAGAGGGGCAATTACCAATGCATAAAACAAGGGGGGAGGTATATCGTAAGTGGATATAAAGAGCGGGGGGGGGGTTCTTGAACAAGACTAGCCAAAGATGGGGGAGTTTCATTATCTAGGTATACACATAGTACCTTAACCACTTGTCACCCAAGGGGAATACAATGTGGAGAAATACCGAGTAGATGCAGAGTTACACCATCACTGGTGACCTCAGTGGTTAACTTGACAGTTACCTGGTAGGGCAAATGCAGAGTGATCGGATACTGCTTAGAAATGACCTGCATGTTTTACCACTAGCTTGTGTATTTCACAAGTCATTAGTGTGGTCCCACTCAAAGGATGCATGAAGAGGGTCCCCTTGGAAAAAGCTCCTCAATTGGAGACCCTATTGGGTCACCTATTCTCCTAGGAGACCCACTTGGGTCACCCTGTTCTCCTAGACCTTCTAGGTCATGCATAAGTCAGAGCAACTAAACTGTGAGCAACAATCTGGTGGCTGTACTTTGATTGAATGCTAAGGTTAGAGTAAGTACATAACAGTAGGATTTAAACAAGTTTGTCTTGTATCATTTTTTTCAAGGACTTTTTTATTTGCTTTTTCAGCAGCACTCTCACCTTTAAAATTCTTGATTTGTTACTGCACTGTGTTACACACTTTAATTGCTGCCCACCCAAGGTCTTCTCCTCTCTTGGGGCTTTCCTCCTAGTCTCTTCACCAATCTTCTTCTTCTTTCTGGTGCATTCATCTCTGCTCTGCATCAGAGTTCTTCTTGGCATTACAAAGCCTTTGTGTCTTGTAGATCTCTCTCCAGAATTCATCAGCTTCCCCTCAGTGGACTCAGAGTCAGCTCAAGCGAAAGCACCATCCAGCATCTGCAAAGCACCAAATCGTCATAGTATCTTATCAACTAAACATAAACCTTAAAAAGGAGTCTGATTTTCAGGATTTCAAAATATAATTTTTTTGTGTAAAATTACATAGTCAACTAGAACTACATGATAGTCTCCTAAAATGGTCAATTCCAAAGTTGGATATGATTTTCGTTTTTCAAGCAGTTACCATTTATGTACAGTTATTCGTGCCATAGTAATCTGTGTTATACATAAGTTTCAATCGCGGACTTTTTAACAAGTTTGTATTTTTTCTATAGGAAGACTTCGATTTGAGCTTAGCTATTTCACACAGTGACTTAGTATATGACAGCATTATGTTCTATGCAAAAAACACGTGTTTGAAAAAGAGGGCGCCCTCCTCAGGAAATCGCGAGTCAGCCTTTAAGGCCATCTACCTTGTGAGAGATGTTGGTTGTGCTTCCTAAGTCTTTTTAATTTTGAATAAGTCTGAATAATCCCACTTCTTAACCAATTCAGGACACAAGGGACAAATTACTTCAACTTTAATTAACGATGGGACTAATGGCAATCACTCTATGAGACATCCAGTACTGAAACATTTTAGAGAATATTTGTTAAGACCAAGTACACAAAAATGGTCATAATGGATAGAAAGAGTATGTTTAAATCATTTTGTTTGGGGATAACTCACAAGGATGTTAAAATATAATCATCTCAAAGGCCATAAATTAAACATTTGTCACCAATCAAAATTTGGCAACATCTCATGTTGACCTCTAATGTCACCAACTGATAAATTCACAAAACTAAGAGAAGATATCATACTGTCCCACAATGCAATGCTTTCAAGGAGATTGTGTGCTACAAGTAGTCATATGAATCTTTTTAAGTTAAATAATCTTAAAAGGCTAGTTTGTGACGTACTGTCATTTAACCATGTTTCATTTCACCTCTAAACGATTCCAATCATACTGTACAAAACCCCATCTTCTCATTAACAAACCAGTCGTTTAGGCCAAAAAAAAAATTGTTTGGATGGTCCATAGATGCCTCTGACAGAATGGGTCGGTCCGGGCCCGGACTTTTATTTTTTTTAAATTTTCAG
This sequence comes from Ophioderma brevispina, assembly GCA_023653785.1. Taxonomy (NCBI): domain Eukaryota; kingdom Metazoa; phylum Echinodermata; class Ophiuroidea; order Amphilepidida; family Ophiodermatidae; genus Ophioderma; species Ophioderma brevispina. Next base: position 27,216 of record JAMKCH010019454.1, read on the forward strand.
CCATGTTCCCTAGTTGTATACCTATTTGCATCACAAATTCAACTGAGGTATATAAAATAAAACACATCATTTCAATGTGCCAAGCCTGACATGTTTTCTCATACAAACATTTTCAACAACTGAATGCACAAAGCCTCAAGAGCGAAACCTTTCATTTTTTGTACATGCTGTGTGAGTGCGTTCCTTGCACATCGCATCATCATCGCCCCCCCCCTTTTTTACGAGATCTGTACTCTTGCTCACTTGTCTACACCCTCGTGGCACAAATCACCAAGTCTTTATTTAACGTTGTAAAACCCAAGACTATCATCTTGGGGCCCACATGTGTGCTAGACGTATCATGGTACTGATAGCACGAAGATCACCCCTCCAAGGCCCAACAACCAAATTTTTGGAAGTATTTTGGATAAGAAAACAAACTTATCAGATTTTTTAATTTATGATTTCATTCTTAATAAATATTGTACTTATTAGAAACGCACTCGGAAGAAACGGAATCAAAATTCAAATACATCCAATGGCACAAAAATGCCACAGAAGCGGCCAATAAGTTACAAATTCTGCACCTTTGCAAAGATGCAAACGGGGCAGAAGGAAATCTCTCAAAACACAAAACTAGGTTTAAGCCACCAAAATAGCTAGAGAAACATCCCCCCCTATTGGTGCTGAACAGCAAGTTTTACAAGTAAATTTTGAAAACAAGTTGCAATCTTACTCGCTAGATTTAGCCCAGTTCTTACAAAATTATACAGCGTGTGGAACCTGCATGCCGCCATATTGTCGGGTCACAGACATAGTACAGATTCAATGCACAAGACTGTCATACACTGATGGTGGTGTCTTCGGGCTAGCGAGAAAATTATTGCGAATTGGCTTGAAGGGCGACGAACTGGCAATACACAACACTTTAAGAGACATACTAGGGTATGATTAATTTTATTTCGGCAGATTTTGTGTGCATTTTGATCCATTTTTGTGATTAATTTCATTTCTTTGATTTTTCTTTGTTTTTCCTTCAAGAATTTTTTTTAACAAAAAATCCAAAAAAAAAGTAAAACCGGTGGGGCGGGGTATACGGCGGGCGGACGAGGACACATCAAACCAATTTTTTTTTGGCCTTATGAAATATACATACAACATTACTTCACAAAATACAGCTAGAACATTTCCAATTTGTTTGTCTAATTACTACTCACTTTTTCTCAGCTCTTGCCATTTACCACCAGAAGGAAGAGCTTATGCTATGGCTCAATAGCTGTAGTAATCTCGTCACTCTCTGGATATGATGTGGCATCCCATTTGTACAACGCCTCCTCCTGTAAAAGTCCAAATATTCATTACAATAATTGGTTTTATATCACAGTGCAGCCTATGTCGTGGGGCTCTTGCATCTGTAAAACCTTAAAATTCTCGGGTACTTATTTCGCAACTTGCCGAGAGCTGTCACATTTTCACGAGAATTAAAGTTTTTCGCGAGTTTCCAAAATTTGGTCATCACAAGTCTGCTTTTGTGTCATTTATTTCGCTAGTATTTAATTCGCAAATAGGTTCTCGCCAATTTGCGAAATTAAATACCTCGCGAAATTAAGCTTTTTTACAGTAAACTTTCAACCTTTGGCAAATCCCTTGAACATTGAAAAATCCCATCTTTCGTTTAGTTAGAATTTACAAATTGCTATATTTGTAGAGGAATCTTTTACTATACAGACACCCACAATGCCTGTCAATCATATACATTTCAATTGTAAGCAGCAATCTTGGTTTTGCCAAAAGTTTTATCCAAGATGTTTTGCCATTTGTTTAAATAAAACAAACCTTTGTTATTTGTTCCTTGGTTCTTCCTCGTCAAGCCAAAAGTAGTAACATCAACATGTATAAAACAAAGTTGCAACTGTTGGGCAACCACATAAAACATGTTTTCCTTGATTTCTTCTTTAAAAATATTTAGCCCAACTCAACATGCCATGACAAAGTTATTAATAAAACCCCAATTTAGGTGTCTCTTTAAGTTGGTTAAATTCCAAAACTAAAACACATTTCAAAGCATACCTTGTTAATAAGGTTGATATTATTCTCTTGTGCATCATCAGTCTTTTCTGTACGCTCTGACATCATTGGACGTACTGGACCCTCATGTCCAGCTCTCCATACTCAGCAAATTCGTCTAACCCGTTTGCGGGGGATCTGTCTAACTCAATCATCACCTTCTCGCGTCTTTCTGGAGTTCAGCCTCACCTTTCCTCTTGGAACTCTCCACAAGCTGTGTGCATAAACTGAGATAATGTACACATCAGATTTGCTCTGACTGACCATTTAGATTGACCTAAAGGAAAGTTGCTTGAGGGGCATTTCATGATCTACTCTGCTGCCTTGCCCCCACCCTTCCCCAATCATCCTAAAACAAGGCGGATTTCTCGAACCACAGTGTCGCCTGTTGCGGCGATCCTTGCTTTAATGATTAAGTTTGGCAAATGATGAACAGAGAACAAATACACTGGAGAGAAGTGTAACAAAGGTCACATGTGGTCAACAAAGGTCACATGAGGTCCACCAAGGTCAAATGAGGTCACCCCACCCCGGCCCCCGATGCAAACCCCACCCAGCCCCGACGCACCCTCCCCCTCCCTGACAAACCCCACCCGCCTCGCATCCACCCTGACCCTACCCCCACCTCCGAGCACACCGTTTGTGAATGGGCAAAGGTGACATGAGTCACCAAGGTGACATGAGTCAACCAAGGTCACATGAGGTCATCAAGGTCACATGAGTCATCAAGGTGCACATAAGGTCATCAATGTCACATGAGGTCCACCCAAGATCACCTGGGTCACCAAGGTCCAGTGGTGTAACTAAGGTCACATGGGGTAACAAAGGTAACATGGGGTAACAAAGGTCCCATGGGTAACAAGGTCACAATCACCATGGTTACAGTCACAAAGGTCACACAAGGTCACCAAGGTCACATGACTCACCAAGGTCACATGAGCTCACCAGGCCACAATGACTCACGAAGTCACATGAGGTCACCAAGCACAAGAGGTCACAAGGTCACAAAAAGTCACCAAGGTCACCAAGGTCACATGAGGTCACCCCACGCACCTCGCCGACGCACCCCACCCTTCCTCAATGCACCCTCCCACCAACGCACACCTTCCGACCCACAGATGCACACACCCACCCCGCGACCCCTCCCTACGCACACCCACCCAACCCCCCCTCCCGATGCACCCCACCTCGCTACTAACACCCTACCCTCCCGCCGCCCCATCACTGCACCCTCCCCTCACTGCACCCTGCCTCCTCTCCAACACCCTACCCTGCCCCCCTCCTCAACACCAGATAACTCCAGAAACTTGCACACAATCCTGCTGGGAACAGGGTTATCACTTCTTTGACCTCACCAATATAAGCAATTTAATATTCATGAATTGCCAATAAGCAGCCAAAAGCGTACACATAATCTTCCGAACACCAGTCACTCTATCACCCTACCAAGTATGAAGTAAATCGGTGCTTCGCGTTTAGCCAGCAGAGCATTTCAAAGGTTAACCGAAATGTCTGAAAAATCTGCAAATTAGCTATTAAAATACACATGAATATGCAAATAATCGCCAAAAGCGCCACATATATTGCGCACCTCACTCTATCATCCTAATCAGTTTTAAAGTAAATCGGGGATAGCGTTTAAGCCTACAGAGCATTTTAAAAAAGGTTAACCGAACATACGGACGAATAGGCACAACACAGAATTTTGGACTAGATGTGCCTCCATGAACGTCGTTCATGCGACACTGTGATTTTTATATCAACTGAACCGGCGGCTTAAGTATCAGTTGTAACTACAAACATTTGCACATACATCAAAACACACCGTCAATTCAATTGATATTTTGAATACCCTTTTTTTGAGGATATCTATTGACCCAACACAAAATGAAAGGCGCTAGGATCACAGAAGGATTGACTTTAAGAAATGAATGAAGGTCTAAATGTCCCCTTTAAATCCCAAAAGTTTACACTTAAATGGACAATAGGTCCATCTGACCAGACAAGGACAAATCTTTCTAAATTGTCTCTTTTGGGTTTCAGGGAGCTGGCTGGCAGAATAATACCAACATAACCGAAGTTTGCATGTTCATAAGACTACATGTATAATCCCTTTGAAAAGCCACTTCAACTAATAAGGATTCTAGATTGGTTGACTGCACAGGATTGCTTGTCTCTGCTAAATCATTGTTAGCTGCAGTTTACAAAGGTTATTGTTAAGCAACAACTGGGCAACCCTGTGATTATGGGATTACTGTCAGCCTAATGGCCAAAAAACAGACACATGTTATGACATGTAGGAATATCTGACACTCCGGCTGACTGACCAGGGCGGTAAACGGTGGTAATGGCAATTAGATACAAAATGTGTGGTAATTAACTGCATTCTTAAACAATTGAGATTGTTTACGCAAATTCATTGGTTCCAAGCCGTGTGATATGAGATGGTACAGCATGTACGCATCAACACAATATGCACACACACTGTTCGGGCCAATCAATGGCGCATAATAACAAGAGGACTGATCGAATTTTTATTTTTTAAAAGCTTGGGTCGTTCTTCATTGGATAAAATCTACCATGATTTATTAGTAAAATGCATTACACAAACCTCTTCATTCTGATCAAATACAGGTTTTAGTTCTGGCCATAGCAGTGTGGTGCAATTAAGATCAATGTGATCCTGGCTGAAGAAGTACACATCCAGCAGGTAATTCATACGTCTCTTGCTTTCTGTGATGCGATCATTTAACACCTTGATTCCACCAATACGCGCCTTCTCTATGTGGCGGCTATCCCTACCATCATTTCTTTGGAGTCTTCAGGGACTTTAAGGGCCCTATCTTTGATGGTCTCAAACTCCTTACAGATGCTGAAATGAAAAGGTTAGATTTGAGTTGATAAAAAGTAATAACTGCACCAATTTAACAGAGGCTTATTCACTCTCTTTATTTATCTAAATGACATTGCTCAAAGCTTACAAATTATCAACAAGTTATGCTTCTTCCACACTGAGAAAGAACTCCAAAGCAAAACTTGATGTACAGTGCTGTTCTTGTATTTGTAGAGAGTTGGTTTGATTACAACCAGCTAATACTGCACAGTCAAAAGTATTGGACCATTTTGACAAATGCCAAAAGAGATGCCATTTTCAGAAATTACTACAGAATATATGCTCAAATTTATAACAATCATTCCAGATTTAATCTCCACATCTGCTCTTGCTGATGTGCAGATCACAACTATTCTATGGTTCAAAAGCATGCTACCCAAGGTATGCCATGCAATTGACACTTTACATCTTGCTGATGTCCCCACTTCAGGTTGGCTAAAACCTTTGCTATTCAATCATCAAAACCCATACTGGTTAACCACTGCTGTATAATTGACATTAAGTTATACTTGAACTCTACATGGTTCATCATTTGAAAATTCTATGAATTCTCTGTGTGGATAAGAATGACACTACAGATTATATTTTTTCAGTATATATGCACTGGCCTCTTGCAGAGAGCTGAAAACTTGTGTCAAAATTCCAGGTTATTTCACAATGTACTGGAAGCTTATTTTGTCTTTCTATTTACTCAGCAACTAATATTCCATTTTATTAACTGAAATACTGACCTCTGATTTTCTGTTCGGTGATCAGATGCAACCCTGTCAAGAAGCATGTCAGCATAACTCCTGGACTTCTCTGCCAGACCTCTCTTGAGATCCTCGCAGTCCAGGCGGATCATGTCAAAGTGAATGATGCTATCAAGCCCCATGATTTCTTTGGCAATGCTGCGGAATTCTTCAATGTACTGAGAGGACAGAAAGTGAAAGAGGTCATTTGTAACTATGCGAGTGCAAGCTATGAAGGCTATTTTTAAACACATTGTAATACATAGAGAATCCAGTTGGAAAGAAGAGGAGATTCAGATAATTGTGAAAAGCTGTGCTACCATACCTTTCCTGAAACACAAAAGTGATTTTATCCTGTGCAGTAGACATAGCATGTGAGCAAAGAATAGCAACTTAACTACAATGATGCATCATGACTTTCAACAACTCCCCTATCCCTTTACTACATCAGAACGCATTGTTGATTGATGATGAACCTACAGGTACTGATCTTTATCATACCATCAGTAGATCCCTCGATTTTCATTGGATAATCGCCTCAATTTACTGACTAGATATATCCCGTATCACCCCCTCGGAGCGCGTCTCGTGCATCGTGACCATGCATCATGACAACAAAATCAGAAAATTTGGCGTTCATTTTTTACGTATATCACTGCTCTAATTTAGCGATATTTAGCAATGTTGAACCGAGTTGGAACAAGATTTCAACATCATCGCTTTCACATATACTAAAAGACCAATAATTAGATCAATAATTTTGTTTGTGAATCAGAAAAAGATGATTTTTTAGGGCTGTTTATTTTCAAAGATTCTTGTCGCTGAAAATTCGTCACCCTTGCACTCATTTAAAACAATATGCCTAAGTCAATTTACCGTAAAGTATTGTTTGTTTTGTGAATCACCCTTATAATTTTCTTTAGGCCGTATGTTTGTGCTTATTTTGATCTGCTTGGGTATGATAAAATCGTCATTAGGTGAGTTTTGAGGTGATACGGATTATATCTAGTCTCGGATTCTGTATCTGGGCTCGGGCTGCACCCTCGCCCGATACAGACTCCTCGACTAGATATAATCCGTATCACCCAAAACTCACCTAATAACTAATAGCACGCACTGCACGACATGTACTGGGATGCAGTTGTTCATCAAACTTTGGTTTCAAAACGGTTGTGAATGTGCAGGATTCAACAAAAGGAGAGTACTGATAATTGTAAAATGTGTTACTTATTTTGCAAACACTTTGACCAATGACACGGATATTAAAAAAAAATTATATGAAAGGGAGATGTGTCTTTCTGATTTTTAATCAAATTGTGTTGCATGTTAAAATGTTGGTCTTGTCTATCGTTGTAATTGTTTGAATGTATTCCACCATGATACAGAGTGGTTCATCAGGATTTTAACATCTTATATCACTTGTTCATCCTTTTTATTTAAAATATTTTCTAACAATAAACAAATGTACAAAGTCATCAGCATAATTTGCAACAAATGGAATTGTTTTTGGGCAACTACCTGCTCCCAATAATTTCAGTTTGTTTCAGTTTGTGATCTCGGTGGTGTCTGTTGCAGATTATACCATGATAATGTCATATATTTTGCTTTCGTTGTTGCAAAAAAAGTTCATTTTGTGGCAAGATTTCCCCAAATAGGATCTAAATTCTTTTAAGTTCTTATTTTTTCTTTATACAAAATACTAAATTTCTCTCCAGACACCAGATTTTCACAGGAAGGAGCTTACCAAATTCTCTATTCTCTATATGCCTGATTGATAGAAGTGAGTATCATATTTTTCTTCTAGAAACACAATTTTTAATATCAAACCATTCTGACTTTCCATACATCCCTTTAACTTCATAAAAAGGCTGTGTACATCACAATGGTATTTTCCCGTTTTTCCATTACTATCCCTTCTAGCACAACTAATTGAATGCTATGGAATTGATCCAAATGTATCAGTTATTGAATTATAATCATTAATTCAAGTTGTTATCTTTTTGTTTTCTTCTCACCTTACAGTACTCTTCAAATGAGTGTTCTTCTTTCAGGAATGTTTCCACTTTACTCAGGGCCTCTCCATTGCACAGAAATTCATACTTGTCCACTGTGAAAATAATCAAAGTATAAAGCTATCAAACTACCTACTTACAGCAGTTCATTGGCCAGAAACTAGCCCACCAAAATAGCAACAACATTGCCAATTTTCTATACACTATAGAAGAGACTTTTACATTAGCAGTGAATATGGGTTACAACAATGACACTGATTTGGATTGAATTCAAAAGCATTACCAATGATTTTCTGCTTCATTTCTGCTTCACATATTGATCATTTATATCCAATAAAGTCATTTCAAAGTAGAGCAATAGTACATCACAATAACTCTTGATAGTGTAAATGATTATGACAGTGTTATTTACTTTCACAATTTAAAGTTTATTAGCACATGCATGCTTGATCAAAAAATGCAAAATTCTGATTTGTAAGAATTTTATTGTACTCTGGCTAAGCAAACTTTCAATCTGTAATTTCCTTTTTAAGTAATCAAAAGTGCCATTTCAAGTGATAAATCGTCATGTGAGTGCAATAAGGTCATAAGTGCAACAACTGCCATGTGATATATCTGTGTGTTGCCATGTATTAGGATAACTTTTAATTTATCTTTCGTAGAGGCAGTGGCATGGTTCTTCAGGTGACACAGTCACCTGAAAAAAAAAAACATTTCAAGAGCCACTGACCAAAGACTTGGCTTAATAATATGTTTGATGGGAATTTCTGACAAATGGCAGCTATTGCATTTACAACCCTCTTGCACTCACATGACAAAAAAACTCTCTATGGTCTTCACCAATGTTCTTAAAAACTCCTCTAGACTTACTGTAAGACTGCAGGTGTTCTTTGGGTCCCTCAAAATTAATCTTGCACGCTTTTTTCAACTTGGCTTTACATCTGTTCACAACATGATCAGCAACCATCACGTCTATGTTGCTAAGGTCATTGGTCCCTGACAACCAAGATTGCACAGTTGGTACACTTTGCATTGTCTTTGTAAGTTGTGTCACAACAAAGATAAGGCACTCCTCCAGGTCGGAGTAATATGGATAGAATTCCATTTTATCATTGTCATAGGTCAGTTCCATTTTGAACACAGGCAGTTTCTGTTTGTCTTCCAAGTTAAAAAGATCTACCCATGCCTCAATGGATCTTGTGATCAGGTCTTTTATCTGGGAATTGAAAAAAAAAAGAAAACAGAATTAAACTTTTAACATAATCATAACATCAGCTCAGCTCAGAACATTCCGAGTTTGGCTTTACAACCGAGGACACAGTTCCTTTAGTATTTGTTGTGCAATTTATGGCTGTGGCCATGAGTGTAGGCAAGTGGTTATACCAAAACTTCATTTGACAACCATTTCCTTTTAAAACCTTTTAATTTTAGTAAAGGTTGTGTGTTTACGTAGAAGACTTCCTGGTTCCATTTCCGATAACCACTATGTGAAACATGATAGAGCCCACGCTGTATCTGGTACATCATCACGTCAGTGTGTTGGTGAAATCGTGTGTGTTAGAGGTCTTTGGTGTAATGGTGGGTTTTTGTTACAGTCACTGCCATAATGGCAGTGCCAATTTTTTGCCCTAAGTGTTATTTGCGACAATGCATTTTGACGATATGGATTCAAGAAAGAAGTCAGCTTGTCAGGTTTGTTCCAGAGGAGCTTTTTACTGCTCTCCTTATGCTCACCTAAACAACTCCAGGAGATCCATTTGATGCCGCTTGGAAATTGTTAACTGCAGTCCCTGCATGGATCACTTATACTAACCAAGGACATGTATGCCAAGGTCATGAAAATATGCGTAAATAGTGGAAAATTTATTAGTGGGCAACTAGTTTAGTGTTAACATTTTGAACACGACACACAGAACAGATACCAACCCACCTCTACAAAAGCAATACCTATGAGCCGCTTACTTCACAGACAACACAAAATATAATACTGATACTAACTTTTGCATTATTTTCTCTCACTTATTTCTGAATCTTCATTGATGCATTTTAAAGGGCACTTTCCCTGTACACCTAGCATACTCACCTGATTAGCAATAAGAGTTGAGACACTGCTGTAGAAGGATGGCATCTTATCTGAAGGAATAGTACTAAACTGTTTCCTGTCTACAAACACATTGAGTACTTCTGGCCACCATTTGTGCATCAACCTCTCTTCCATCTTCTCACACTCAGAATCACATATTTCTGAAGGAGCACATAAAAGAGATTGAGTTACAATGGTTGTTTAGTTAGTTGTTAGACCAAAGTTTTTTTAAATCCGGTTTGTCCCCGCTAAAGGGGGTGGCCAGATACACCTCACACTCAAACAATACATCTAAATGTTCGATGTTTCGGATTAGCAAACGCTGCGAATCCCTGTGATGCTAACAGAAGTCAAAATGAAATTATAAAATAAAGCTCTGAAAGACCACACAAAGCCTGATGAAAGACAGCAACGATACTGAAATTTACATTTTCCCATAATGACTGAAATGAAAAAAAAAAAAAAACACATTATTTAAAAAAAACTCTGAATTGGTGTAGGGTATATAAAATGACTGCTCATGAGGGATGGGGAAATCTATTGCTCAGAAGTGACATGACAACCGTAGGTGTACTATTTCCCCACCGAGCGCTGTCTCCACAGCATTGAGGGGCTATAGATTCCACAATTCATGAATCGATGTACATTCATTACATAACTATTTCCATATTAAGCTTAAAGCTTTTTTTAATTCCATGTCTATCACTTTTTACATACATCAATACATACATCATACATACATACATTACATAAAGACACACACACACACACACACACACAAACACCACACACACACACACACCACACACACATACATAAGGATTTAGGACGCTATCACAAGTCACATAGGTTTACAAATAACAACAACAGAATCTTGGGAATAATAGTCTTGAGATTACTTTGAATGTCTCAATTGAACTTGACATTTCTAATTGACACTGGCAAGGAGTTCCAGCGCATTTGCAGCGACAACAGAAAAGCTACGATCACCGATGACAAGTTTGTGTCCTTGGCCACCACCAAACGGTTATGTCCATTGCTGATCTGCAGGGGGGGCGAAGAGGGACATAGACACAAAACTGCTCAGCAATGTATAGCGGAGCCAACTTTTTGAAGGTTTTATAAACATACAGCAGCACTTTGATGGCTCTTTGCTGAAGGGGAAGCCAATGCAAAGCCTGAAGGAGGGGTGAGCTTCAACTTTTGACCAACAGCAAAAAAAGGCGTGCTGACAGCATTGTTTTGTAGGTCCGCAAACGTCTGATATCATTGCAGAAAGAAAGTAAGAAAGGAATGTAAAAACAGCATTACAATAGTCGAGTCTAGAAATAATCAGAGGGGCCCTTTCGAGCCTGGCTAGACTATCATGTCAGTCTCAAGCTGTATGCCTAAAATTCCACGGAATGTGCTGAAATACATTTCAGCATATATCACAACAATCAATCTTGGCTTGATTGTTGAAATTGTAACATTATTGTCCAAGTTTTGCTCACATAGTAGCATTTGCAGTCACCGGCTAAATCTGCAATGTTAATCATTGTGTTCACAAATACGGCCATCTTACAAAAGATGTGGGATCACTCCAAGTGTGTACAGAACGGAATGTTTCCCCCAAATCAAAATGGTAATGCTATGGCAAGAGTACTTCTGTTGCCTGGGGAATAGCACACCTACTCATTGGGAGGGTTCTAAACTTAGGCTATTCCATTGTAATATGACTCAATTTTAACCCAATACAAAACTAAGAATCTTACACATGAAGGTATATAATAAGTTAGAAATAGCTTAAGTTTAAAACATTTCTTAAGTCAGGCCCACTATGCACATCCAACATGGACTCACTACAGACAGAATGTGTATACTGCGAATGACCCATTTTTTACATACTGGAATCGCCATTTCAAAACTTGCTGGTTTCCAATAAGCATGGACTCTGTCTATGAGGAGAAACTCTAGGAGAGTTCTCCATTAATTTCCAGGAGCTTTTTTATGTGGGCATATCTGGCATTAACAGCTGTAATCATGGAGATTATGCTGACAACCGGGCCGCCACAGATATCAAGACGGGGTTTACAGGACAGTCCACTGTTCTCCAACACCAGGGGAATTCCCTTGTTGGATAGACTGTAGCAAGGGTTTTGTAATGGCTCAGCTCCCCACGTCTTTCAGATGTTTCACTGTTACAGGTGTCCAAATAATTAGAGAAAACAGCAAAAGACAAAATGTTACTATGGACATTTAAAATGTCAATTGCTCATATTTTATTTTTGGCTTATCATTACATTTCACAACTGAAATCCAAACTACCAAGTTCAAATCAAATAATAATTTGATTGGAGCTTAATCAGTGGGAATTTGTCCTTCCGTAGTCCATTCTAGCCACCCAACTCTTAAAACTTACCTGAGATGCCTCACACTCTCTAAGGACACCTAGTGCCTCTGACCTGACAGATCCCTACGCATCTGAAACAAGCTATTCTGACCATGCGCAAGACAGCTTGCATGGAGGATGAGTGGGTGAAGGTGATGAGCTGATGTACGACCGGGCTGCCCACAAGTCTCGATGCCGAGGGAGTGACATAGTCCAAACACTCATAGAGATTAACAAAAATGTCTTTAAAAAGAACAACGCCTCAGGAGTCACTGAACGTTATTTTACATATTGAGTCCATGGCGCTATCTCTGTCAGTATGTCAGCTATTTGAGTGCAGGTATTTTGTGCAGAGATTTGCTGAAACACTGACTATATATTCTAAACTGGGCTGACATCACGCATGGAGGATAGTGATATGGACAATAGTTTTGAGGGTCTTAAACTCTGAAGCAATGACAAGTGGCAGGATGTTTGGTCATCACTTAAGATTATGAGGTTGCTTTTACGTGAAGAATTTGTTCATGGGTTAGGGAGTTTTAAGATTCACTCTAGATAATTGTCACTAATTTGGTATGTTGGGCAAAGATACAAAGCTTTTTGTTTCTGTGAGTATTTGCCATTAAAGATAAGGAAACTGACAACACTCGCGAATCTAATGGTCTGAACGAAGCACTTTTTGTGTTGAGATCACAGACTTTGTGATCAGTTAATTCTAGTAATCATAATAATAACATAATAAAACGTTGATGCAATAAGGCGGAAGAAGTATCTATTGACTGTCTTACTTCTTGTCGTCATTCAATATATTCAACAATGTGTTGAATCCCTGAAAACAAATAAAGAAAAACTTCACTAAATACAGATACAAATAAAAAATGATTCATAGAACCATATTTTGCTCTTATCATCAATGCCAAAATGTAGTAAATCTCACTAGGTTACAAACAGAAGCTGTAATAACAAAGATGTGATATTCTATATGGAAGGACTTCAATGTGAGCTTAGCTATTTAACACTGTGATTAGTGTATTGATGATTTATTCGGGTTAAAAACAACATTAAATGTACAATAATTGCACAGAACATAGTAAATAAAAAAAACATGAATATAAAATTACAATTTTTTGTTTTTTTTAATTATACATAAAAGACATAAACACTGTTTCACCAGGATAACCCATGAAAGTCATAAAAATAACTCTATTCCAATGGGGTCCAATTTAATTAAACAAGCCAAATTTGAATTGGAATGGAAAACAAAAATATGCACAGGCATATGTAAAAGAGAATAAACTTAATTCAACCAGCCATCTAGAGCAATGCACATGTTAATTACAATGTATGTCGAAATAATAAACCTTACAGTAAAATGGCTTGGCTTTCCAAATTAATTTTAGTTGCCTTTTGAAAATACCAATTTCCTTAACGTTCAAATGTATCTGCGTGATCCGAAGTGTACAGCATCGCACAGAGAAATACGACTTCTTATGTTTTGTATTGTTTTTCAAGCAGAGCTATGTTGACTTTGTTTTTCATTGTTTTTCAAGCAGTAATATAGTAATATTTGAAAACACTGAGTTTTAATAATAAAAAATTAAAATTAATTTTGGGGTAAAAGTGACCATTTACAGATTTGTTTAATTTAAAAAATAGTATATTAATCAGATTGGATAAATTTAGAATAAAAAACAAAATTGCCAATAAGTAATTTAATAATGATTAAATTAAAATTTTTTATTTTTTTTATTTTTTTTATATTTTTCTTTTTTTTGGCCATTTTTCGACGGTTGCAAACTTGCCCCCCACACCGCACACTTATCTCTAAACGGTTTGACCAATTGCATTCATTTAGGCACAAAAACTAGATTAGCTACATACTATGAACTATGAGTTTGTATAAAACTTTAGTTTTGACGTTACATTGATTTTTGATGTCACCAGCAGCAAAAAATGGCGAGAGAAACGGAGAAGTTGACATGTTGCCATCGCCACATGGAAATATACTTTTGGTAAACGCTCTCATAACTCATAGGATCACAGATCCTGACCATAAGTAATTGGTTAAGAAACAAACTATGTTCAAAAACGTTATATTGTGAGCTAAATGGGGGGGGGGGGCAAATTGTCATTTTGAATTTCTGATTTCTTGGTGCCGTGACCTTTGACCCCTGCTAATTAGCATTACGGAGGTCGAATTGATCCGACAAAAATATATTGAAAAAAGCTCATCATACCAAACATTTTGGTAGATCACTTGCTTGTCTAAAAAGGAAACTATGTGTTGGATTGCACTAATCATATTATGATGAAAATGACGCCATTGTCACCCCTTTAAGGGCCGCACATACCCGTACCTCTTCAGGCCAGCCCCATATTACGATGGAATCGTAATACATTTTAGCGCCACACGAAATAGCTTCAATGGCTTTTCGTTACCGTAACCCCATCATGACCAGCTGCGTGGCCCAATGGAAGCGTGCGATGCAGCCATATTCATTTCATGAATATTAAACCATAGTTCGCAATGCAATGATTTCTGGGAAAATCACTATTAATCGTGCAATCATTCAATATAAGTTCTTTTTTCGGTGGTGATACGCCACGTTGCCGGGACGTTTGCTTGTTCGGAATGGTACGATCCGGGGAACACGCACAGTGAAACAGCACCATGAACACACCACCAAATCGGTCGCACGTACGATACCACAGAAAAAGGGGACAGCCATCTCCAGTACATCTTAAAGACACTATACAGTGATTGGCTGAATCAGAAATCGAATCCTTGAATTATACATCGAAAATTAGCATTCATACTTAAAGTCATTGGCTTTACGCAGGAGATTGGTAGCCGTACCGATGTAGGAATCAGGACCATTGTCAAAGTTGTCAGCTATGTCAACTCGGGAAAAGAAAATCCTTATCTTCGGCCGAAATTCAGATATTTTTACTACGTCACGGGATTCCCCTAAATGTGATGACTTAAATATGCACACGCAAGCGCAGTTGGGACAGGGAGCTTAGATTTACCGTCTGTTATGCATGGCTTATATAGTATGGATAAAGTTGTATGTGCTTTCACATTCTGAGAAACCACAACCTCTCCTTTTTCTTACAAAGTTTTCTCTTGCGGTGTATAATCATCACTATATTTTAGGTTTCTATCATAATTCAGTAACTTACGGCGACAGATTATCTATGCACAGGTTATGGTATCAGTTTAGTCTTACCGTAAAACATACGGTAATGGATAGTTCCAATCATGCTAAGGTAATAAATGGATTAGGTTAAACACATCAAAAACTTTGCAGAAGGGCGGGGGAGCCTATGTATCAGTGTAATAACGCGCCCCAATAGGCGGGACTATTGGATTAAACATGATAGAATAAATAACGCGCCACTAAGATACTGGCGCGAATTATAGGTGCCAATTGGGTTGTTTGTAAATTAGGTGCCAATTCCTTCTTAGAACGCCTTCCGCGAAAAAAAAACATTGGGATAAGGCATTAAGGATAACACAGGTACTGCAATAACGAGATATTTAACAATTTGTTGGACAAAAACACACAACCAAATCAAAAAACAACCAATTTTTCTTTTTTTAATTTTTTAATTTAAGAACTTTGATTGTGCATTTTATAAGCAAAGGTGCATTACTTGTTACAAAACTAAATTACAGCAAGTAAACTGGCATCATCCCCCCTTGGCAAGATGGCAGTCTAACATGACCTCAGATGACCTTTGACCTTGCGTCTGTGACTTTTGACATCCTCCACATATGTAGGAACCCCTATTGCACTCTAACCCCAAGTCTGGGTTATCGGACTTCAACTTTTCGAAGAAGAACCTTGAAAAACGAAAAAACCTAACCGAACTGGAAAGTACATAAAACAATCAAAAACCTAACCAAAACCTAACCAACTGGAACACACCTACACACATACATAAATACCAGACATGCACACTAATCGCACAATCGCCCTACTCTGCTTTACATATTTTCTTTAAATTCATATTAAAGAAATAATAAGCCCTTTGGCATGGTTTGGTTTGCAACTTTTTACTGAATATGAAAATTGGTATCCTTCTTATACTCATTAACAGGCTACATAACTTCTCTCCACATCAATTTGTGGGGTGAAAACTCAACAAAATGATAACAAAATGAAGCCATACATTTATTGTAAGGTACACCTTATATCATATTAAGCACAATGTTAATGTAAACAAAGTGTGAACCATTGACTCCATGTGGCAAAACCAGAAACTCCAGTTTTAGGCTGTCCCAGTGTATATTCTTTGTGATTTTTTAATATTGGTATTTCTTTTATTGATATGCCTTTTCATTGATTGTCTCCTATGGTATAGTTATGTTATGATATGTATTATGATTGCATTATACTATTATGTAATTTCTGTTAAGTGTTTTGGTCTTCTGGTAAGCAATTCATAAATATCGTAATAATAACATAATATGTAGTAAAGGGATCTCAGCAATCGGAATTATTTGACAAATAACTTATACTGCAGCTATTATATGCATCTCATGTTAGTTAGTGAGTTAAACCAAAGTCTTAAATCTGGGGTTTTCCCCGCTAAAAGGGTTGCCGGTCACCTCAAACTCAGCACTACTGCTTGTGAGGATTTGGGGAAAAGATAATTGACCGGATGCCCTTCTGATGCCAAATCCACAGTTTCCAGTGGTGGGCCTAGCTTTTGGACAACCACGCCCACCATGCATGCAAGGCCGCATGTGCTGGATGGCAGCCCGTTAGCGCTCCAGAGCTGACTTCATTGTAGGTTCATTCTACATTAATATTCTTCAACTTCCAATTAGGTGATTTTAATATTATATGATGAAAGTAGCCATTCATACCTATATGAAAAGAGTAATGTTCTTGCAACTTACGTAGGTTCTTCTGGGGGTTCTCCTATTGTGTCTTTTTCAAGTCTTTGACATCTGCGTTTTAGTAAACCAGGTGAACTACATGCGAATACAACATAGATAAAGAAAAAATTACAAGAACATACATACAATATCATTAAATGGATCACATTGAAGTGGTTTGTGTGTGTTTTCTTTAAATGTTTTTTCTTAATAGTAAGATAAACTAGAATGTAGTCAGCCCTCAGCTTTCGCGCTCACCTATTATTATTATTATTCTAGTTTTTCTTACCCAGGGTTAACCGATTCAGCTAGAGCTGTTCTTACACGGGGCCCTGCATCATCATTGACAAAGAGTAAAATGTTAAAAAAAAAAACCAATACAAATACAATAAACATAAAACTATCGTGGCCATCAACTTAAATCACAAGCATAATATTTCAGATAATGTGTAAAATCAGAAATTAAGTGACCAAAAATATTGATAATGCATAGTGCTCAGACCCTGACGACAAACAATCCCACCCACCACTCCATACTACCTACGCAACCCGTCATGCTACGAACACCCACCCCACCATACCGCCTCACCCCGATCAAGTCGGAAGGCAACCATGCATCCGTTCAAGTACTCTACACATAATAAATTCTGGTTTAAACTTGTAAAACACAAGTTGATACAACGCACCAAACCCACTCTCACAGGTCATCCACCATCACACCCGCATGCCGCATGAAGCCAAACATAGGCATAGGCCTACACACACACACACTCTCCACGCCACACACACAAGCACACCACCCTAACACCACCCACCTACACACACACACACACATACACACAAAACCTCATACCCACAAAACAACACAATCACTCACATACACACACCATCACACACACACACCAATAAAATTCCATACACACAACACGCTTCACAACACACACACTACACACCAATAAAAAGGCACATACCGGAATTGAACCACGCTCCTCCCTCGCGCCCTTCCCTCTCGCCAAGAGGAAAAGAGAGATCAATAAAATGGGAAAATTTAAAAGTGCCAACGTCAAATTCAACGCTAAGTTACTCACTAATAGTTTCTTTGGAGGCACCAGTTATAACGGTATTCACAGACGTAAGAGTACTAACATATGGAGCCAAAGTTTACTCGGTTCAATAAAATTCTGTTAAAACTTGTAAAACACAAGTTATACAACGCACAAACACACTCTCACAGTCATCCACCAATCACCCCATGCCGCATGAAGCCAAACATAGGCATAGGCCTACCACACCACTCTTCCACGCCACACACACCACACACACCTAACAAAGCAACAGCACACACACACACAACACACACTAAACACACACGCACCCCAAAAACACAAGCACGCACATACACCACAAAATCACACCCACACAAATAAAAAGGCCATACCCACACAATCAAATCAACCCACACACACTACACACAAATAAAAAAAGGCGAAATACTTAAATTTACCCTCGCCAAGAGGAAAATAGATATTGCAATTAGAAATGGATAAAATATAAAAGTGCAAACGTTCAAATTAAACGCTAAGAGTTACAGTCAAAAATAGTTTTCTTTGAGCACCAAGTTATTAAAGGAATTGCACAGACGTATAGAGTACTACATATGGACCCAAGTTTACTCGGTTCAAGTGCATCTAAGCAAGCTTCCAGACAATATGCAACAAACACAATACGCACACACCATACACACGCGCGCGCGCACACATACACTACAACACAACAACACAACCCCACACCTCTCAGTCTATGAAAAAAACCCTAATATTATTATGAACTGTTTTCTCTGCAAAGTTACGGTTATATCAACCATAAATGACTATGTAGGACGCTAATAAGGCTGGGGCGAAATTATCATATGTAATAAAATCATAATTACTGCAACAAAAACAAAAACCACACCTAAAATATGTCAAAGCATTTTATATATCAAAGATATAAGCTGTGGGGTCCATAAAACATCCATAAAAATTAACATTTAGTGACACATAACAACACCACATACACCACACACACACACACACACATACACACATGCACAACAATTGCAAATTGTCCTGCCACTAATGCTGGTGGCCAACAAAACACACCATTTGGCTCACTTGGTTAACTGTATCCCCTGAAGATTTCCAGGCAGATGGTGATAGTTTTTTGACAGAGGGAAACTACGTTTACACATTGAAACATTTATCCTTTCCCATTGCCTTTTTAAGGTCTTAAATCTTAAAGGGAATTCGCGAATACCTTGACATGTGGATTTCTCACTTACAGACCTAAAAAGTGGACAAAACGATCTTCAAGTCACGGAGAAGATGCAGGCAATGGTTGCACCTAACACCCGATATCAAATTCTAATACTTTTGGTAGCGTTAAATACTTTGTTCATTACGTTTTAATATCAAATCTTGGAATAACCTCTTTCATTGCATGGTATCTCATCAATAAAGAATTTACACTGTGACGCATTAAAAGTGTCTGTGTCCATTAATTGTGATGCACATTTCCGTGAGAAAGCCTAACACGAAGACTGTCATCTGTGCGAATCTCTAGATCTGACACACGTCAGAGATAACAAAACCTTTTAACTCAACCTGCGAAGGACATGTTGCGTATGATTTATCCTTCCATGGGTACTCAATAATTTGAACACCTTTCAGAAAGTTCAACTCTTTGAATCTCTTTACCTAATATTCAACTAACCTTTGATCATGTAGTCGAAACACCAAGTGACAAACTTGCGACGCACCTCTTTGAGTAAATATAAGCGTACTCATCATCGTGTAACCTTAACAAGAACCTTAATTTTGCCGCCGTTTATCGAAACGTTTTATTTACATCCACTTGTTCTACTTAGTATGGGACAGTGTGTCATGTTGTTTGGCTTTTTTGCTACAATTGGAATTTTAGTCTTAAAATGTAGATAATGGTCCCAGAATCCAATCAATTGTTACCAATTTTTTATCCCTTCCCTTTTGGCGGCCAATCTTGGATTTCAAAATGGCTGCCCGTTTTTTCAACATCTTTGCCCTATATCTGCCTTCTGAGCAACATAGAAAGGTCAAATTGGTGGCAATACCCATGTTGTTGATGTCAAGGAACACAAATATCAATTCAGAACGTCGCATATTGTTTCCTTTCAGGGGCGGACATCCTTGAATTTCAAAATGGCCGCCATTTTCAACATATTTGCTCTATCTGGCATCCCACTGTTTTGTGATGTCAAGAAACACAAATTATTTACATCCGAAAGGCACAGATTGTTTTCCTTTCAGTGGCCATCTTGAATTTCAACATGGGCCACCACTTTTTAAGCTATACTTCGCACTTCGCCCCCAATATCTGGACTTCTCAGCACAAAAAGGCTCCATTTTGGTGGCCATACCCATGTTTGTGATGTCCAAGGAACCGTATATTACATTCAAAGTCGTAGATTTCCTTCAGGTGGCTATCTTGAATTTCAAAATGGTCCCCAATTTTATACATACTTCGCCCAATCTCTGGACTTCTGAGGTCAACATAAAAAACTTCATTTGTGGCATATGCCATGTTTATTTGGTGATTTTATTGAGTATTGAATTGTTTTGGCAAAGTGTCACCGTGAAAGACAAAGGCTAAGGGAACATCCCCAACAAAAGGGTGCTGGAGACCTGGCGAATCCCACTATATTTAGTGCCAATTGACAAGCTGATTGTTTCAATATAGCACCAGGGTTAAATCCTCGGATTTGAATCTGTGCGTCCTGAGTCACATTGGTCTCTACCATTCAGATGATGGGTTGGTCCTAAAACCTCTGATATTTACAAAAGATTGCATGGCACAATGTATGCGTTCATCATCACGCAGATACAACGTCGGGGGGCAGAACGCTATCACATCAGCAATAAAGACGAACTGTATATGAAAGCACACACAACTGTATGATATTGATGTCAATCTGCATGCACGACACCGCATTGGTGCACAGCGGAGCCTCTACTACCGGAGAATACCATGCGATGCAACTTATTACAATTACAAATACAAGCCTCCGCCTGGACGATAAGAAAAATCCAGTTACAGGAGGTGTGGGTTTCTTTTATCACCCAAGGCTCTCAAGTCACGTGCTAGCCTTGTTAACTGTAATGAGCGCATCCTGAAGCTTACACTGAGGGGTAATCCTGAAACCACAGTCATTTGCTGCTATCATCCCAATGAACTGTCTCCACTTTTACCATGACTGTCCACTGCCACTGCCACCCGGTGCAGGTTCCGCCCATAATCTTCTGTGCATTCCCTGGAGATTGTAGTGTCTAGACTTGGCTGGGACGAGCTGTTTCGTGTGTGCAGAAGCGTGTCCAGCAAGGTGGGATTTGCGTGAGGGAATTGTGAAACGGTTTATTCTTGTTGCCACTGGCAACCAAATCCAAAATCAAGCAAGCAGACTATGGACACAGCCTACCGTCGCCCCAATGGAGAACTGTCCAGCTGGACTATGTTCTGGTCATGGATTAACAGTCATAATAACTAAGAGCGTACAACACTTTTGAAGCTGTTAGTCTAAGCCAGAATTGTCTCTTGCAGGAGCAGGATAAGTTGCCATCAGAGTAAACCCCCCTCCCAGAGATCCCATGAAACATTCACTGGAGAAGGTAGTGGGAGATACAAAGTTCTGCGAGCAGTATACTGCTGCAGTACATAACAGGTTCAACCATCTTGTTGATGGAAGCTTGAAGATTAAAACCCCAGCACAGTATATGAGCCCGTCCCCTTCAGCCAACAAAGAACTTGCACTGGAGATGCTACCTAGAAGAAAGAAGAGAGTACTGCTTTGCTCCTCAAATGACAAGTCAATCAAAGCCAGAAAAAACTATGAAGTCTGCATGGCCAAGAAGCACCGTACTAATCCACCATAAGCTTAAAGCAGAACCTTGATGTACCACTGAGACTGCACGTGATGATGTTTACACCGTGGTGCTTGGAGGAGTATGTTAAGTCAAAGGCTAAAGCACTTGAGACCCTACATCTCAAATACAAACAGCTGCTGCCCTGGGAGACATGATTGAGGTAGCTGACCGGTAAGAAGCACCTCACCTATAAATCAAAGGTGAAACAACTGAAGAGTGTCTCGACACATGTTTCCGCACTTTAGTTCTCTACTAGGCAAACCAGTTCAGAATAACATAACCTTGTGAACCTTTCTTCAATCACAAGATAACAGATGCCTTTCCTCTCAAGACTGGACCTTTCACTATAGAGGAGCTTCTGATCTGCCGAAGAAACTGAACAACACCACGACGCCTGGTCCCGACACCATTCCTGCAGTACTCTGGAAGAATCCACTGTTTCTGATCAACTGTTGAATTTTGTACAACATCCTACATGGGAAAACCAACCAGCTGCCTTATTATCTTAACATCGTTCATCACTCCTCTACCAAAGAAAGGTGCTCTTCAACAACCCCCAACTCAGATGACTCACACGGTCAACCACTGGCCTCTAATATCTACAATTCAATGCTGTCTCAACCGAATGGTTTCTTTCTCGCATAGATCCCATTCTCAGACGAAACATAATAGTTTTCGTAAAGGCAGATCAACATTACCTCGGATATTGACCTCAGAAGGATCATAGAATAGTTGAACATTTCCAAGAGAAAAGGTTAATTGTATTTGTAGACGTCCAAGGCTTTTGACAGTGTTAACAGAGACATGTACTGCTGCCTATTCTTACCTCAACTATGGGTGTCCCAACGAGACTGCCAAAGCAATTGCCATAATGTATATAACCCTCCGCTTTGTGCAGACCATGGATAAGCCCACAAAGGAGTTCCTACAACTAGTGGCAATCCTCCAAGGAGAATACTCTTGCTCCCTATCTCTTTGTAATCGTGATTGATTACATCCTCAGAACGTCTTGCCATCATGAACGACAGGGACTCACCATCAAACCCAAGGGTTCTAGACGTCACCAAACGCAGCATCTCACAGACCTTGACTATGGCAGATGACTCAGTGAGCTCTACAGCCGATCTGATATGTGTGTCACAAGATCTACAACTTACTTGAGAATGCTGCAAACAAGTCGGCCTACATCTAAATGCCAAGAAAACGAGAAAATATGACCATCAATGAGGAAATATCAATCATATCTATCTGCACTCCAGACGGTACGAAATCAAAGAGTCAGGGACTTCAAGTACCTGGGGTCCTTTGTTGCTCCGAACAGTCCGAAAGACTTCGTGTCACGCAAAGGACAAAGTCTTGGAATGCCCTGCAATAAACTGACACCACCTATGGCAATCTGGTATCTCCTCCAATTCAACCGCTGAAGTATTAAAGAGTGAAGAGAGTATCCTGCTATATGGATCTGAGATCTTGACCATGAAGAAGCTACAGGATAAACGGATGGCACCTACCACCAGGCTTCTTATGAGGGTGCCAACATATCCTGGTGTGTGAGCACTGGCTAAAGCACAGATTTTGGAGATATCCCTCCAATCTCATCTTCTGTGCCCAACGCCGTGCACGTTGCCGGTCACTGTTATAATCGTTGCGATTGATGTCAAGTATCCTCGGACCTCACATGTTGAGGTTACCAGCCCAAACAATGGTGACTGGCTCGGACATGCAGCAGGCATCCATCTGCAATCCCCAACTTAATGACGACGGGGACATTTGGGCGCTACTGGTGAACAGCATCTTGATTGCGACCGCTAGATAGATGGATATTGTTTTCAATCTTGTAAATTGCACACTTGAACATATGGACAGCAATAACTTTGAAACCTTATATACAAACCTTATTAAACAGCCACAGCTATGGCTCTCCTAGGATTCCATGATTTAAAAAGTGCATTAGATGTATCTCTGATTAGGAAGCAGCATTTGAGCTATTTTTGACCACCTCATAAGGTCCGATTATCGGCAAGTATAGGTTAAAAATAGTGGCCATTTTGTACATTAAAGATGGTGTCAGAAGGAAACAATCTGTGATCTCTGATGCAATATTCCTTAAAATCACAACCATGAGTATTGCCACCAAATGAAGCCTCTATGTTGCCCGAAGTCCAGTGATATTGAGGCGAAGTATACCGTAAAAATGGCAGCCATTTTGAAATTCAAGATGGCCACCAAAAGAAACACTTGGCAACTTCTGGATTATACATATGTGTCCTTGACATCACAAACACATGGGTATTGTCACCAATTGAACCTTTCGCATGTAGTCAGAAGTCCAGGTATTGGTTGAAGTGATAATGTTAAAAATGGCGGCCTTTTGAAATTCAAGATGGCCGCCTGAGGTAAACAATCTGTTTGTTTTTTTGATGTAGTATTTGCATTCACTGACATCGCAAACAGGGTTTTGCCACCAGCTTGAGCCTCCTATGATTGGTTTTGTTGATCAGAAGTGCAGATAGAGAGCAAAAATATGTTTAAAATGGCGGCCATTTTGAAATTCAAGATGACCTCCTGAACTATCTGCGACTATCTGGGATGTGATATATTGGTGTTCCTTGACATCACAACCATTGGTATTGCCACCAATTTGAGCCTCTGTGTTCTCAGACTCCAAATATAGACAAACTTGTTGAAAATGGCAGGCCATTTTGAAAACCAAGATGGTAGCCAAACGAAGGGAGAAAAAATGGTAACAATTTGAATTTGATTTCAGGGACCATTATCTACATTTAAGACCCAAAAATTTCCAATTGTAGCAAAAAAGCACAAATCCAACCATCCCACACCAGTGCCACCCCATACTATATCTGCATATGTCGCACTTACCATCCCTTTATAGGCCTATATTCCTTGCATAATGCACCTGATATTTGTCACCAGTATCTTGACTTCTATACACTCGTACTCATAAAAAGGACACAAGGACAACTATTTACATGCAAGTGTCTGTGCTATTATTATTTTGGTTCTTATCTGAAATCATTACATAGCTGCTTTATTGATTTAACATTTGCGCTTCAGCACAGGACCAGGTGTCTCACTTATTTATGGAGATAAAATTAGTGACCAAAGAACGGACTTGGAAAAATTGGTGTTCGGAAATTCCCAAACTAAAGTGTATGAAAAGCCCAATTCCTATTTGTCACCTAAGATTTAGAGGGCCTAGCTAGCCAGTACCAATTCAAGGAGGATAATTTCACCTAGTGAAGGGTTAGTCACGTGGATGCCCTGGATCAAGATAGGGAATTGCTACAGGTCTCACACTGGTGTATTGGCATAATTGTGACGGCCCTGAGACACTGAGTATGGGCCGATTTGACAGGTTGGATAACATCGGTCTATGCTTATGTCAAAACTTTGCCCCAATTTAACGGCACTATCCGGATTTGCGAAATCAGCAAATAGGAAAAACATCATCAAAAATCAGATTTTGCATGTATGGGTAACAATTTACAGGTATCCTAACATACCCCTGCAAGCTGATAAGGGCCAGAAGAAAGCAGCCCCTGTAAGGACAGAATCGGCGCTTGTAGTTATTATGTCCGTCCGGACACTTACTACAACAATAATTGAATGGAGGAATCGTATCTTGGAACACTGCCTTTTCTTTCCTTTTCTGTCAATTCTACAAGCTGGAAACTTTAACTTATATGAGAATTCTACAGATTATCCTTCACTTTGAACTATTCCTTCAAAAATTTCAAATATTTTTCAAATCCTTGCTAGGTGTCTTAAAGCATCAATGTTTACCATGTCTTGGTAAGCTGATTGTGTCTCTACCTCTCTGCTTTTACATGCACGTACATATGATAATTGTGTTATTATTTACCAGATTAAGTTGATGTAGGCTATGGGTTTGCTAGGATTCCATGTCTCGGTTTGCTGCTGCACCGTGTCCTCGATTTTGCTTCTGGGGCCGCGCATTGCCGAGTGTGTCCGGGCCGATCCTGCCTCCCGGCTGGGGGGTTGCTGTGCAGGGACCCTACCTATGCGGGGGGTGGGAGGGGAGAAGGAGGGGGGTTGTGCAGGTGTGTAGACAGGGGGATGAGTGGAGAGGAGGTGGGGTATGGGTGTTTCAAGGCAGGAAGTGGTGGGGGGTAGGGGATGTGTTGTGGTTGGACGGGGACGGGCGGGGTACTTAGTACCTGGGGTATCCCCTGATTCGACGGAATCTCCCTGGCTTCCCCAATCAGGCCGCCGCAAAGGCGGCCCAAGGCCAAAATGATGCAGTTCCATTTTCCCTGGTTACGGTGTTATACCCTTCTGCGCGTAAACCAGGAACTTCTAAAATGGTCTCTGATTTGGTTATTCTCTCATTAAAAATTCCAAGGGCTCCGAGTTGGCCCCATTTGTTAAAAAATACCGGAGGCACGATCCGAATTATGTAAATGAGCAAATGGGTATGCGCGGGTGGGACTTTCTATTTAAGATAAGGATTGCAATACGCAAACGCACCTTACGCGGCTATTTGCAAAAAGTTCAGATATTTAAAGCCCCGAGTGTAGGCCTAATTTGGTATATTTGTTGGCCAATTCTTTTAAAATAATTAATAATAACAGAAATTGGCCTGGTACACTGTGAAGAATACTATGAGGAAGGTTCTTGAGTGATCTGAAAGGAGGAATTTCCCTGCCGAACTTCAGAATCTCCATATAAACAATCAAAATGGCGGGCTGTAACTTTCGTCTGCAAGGAGGTAAACATCAAAATTAGTTCGAGAGTTTCATTTAAATCATGGAATTACACATAATAATAGTTGCCTGACATATGAGGATAATATCAGCCACTCTACAAGGTCTTACATTTCGCAATTCTTAGTTAAGAGTACCTCTCGTTTTAAGGGACGGAAAATGACGACCAAAATTCTGCAACCTTGCAGTGCATTTGTACACTATCAAATAATACGAAAAGGGCTAGCCCTCCCTTTTGGTTACAATACATTAACTGCATATTTAGAAACAAAATTGTCAACGTGGGTGGAAGAAATTTATATTCATGGGAATACATGTATTTGCCCAAAAGTGTGAGTTGAGAAATGTTTTTAAAAAAAGGTTTCAAAACTGACATTGGTCATTTTGAGATATGGGAACCATTAGTTCACAATTTGCAATTATAAAACATATGAAATTTTACCAGAAGTTTTGAACCTTTTTAAACAAACCAAAACATATAACTTTAGCTTTAGCAAAATGAAAATTTCCAAAAAAGTTATCTAACAAAAAAAACCCCCAAAAAATGTCAGTTAGAACCCTTGTAATTCTCAGCTCACCAACGGTCAATTTAATGTGTGCACGTCTTTTGTCCTAAAAATTGTAATAACAATGTAAGTAATGCAGTCTTGTAGGGTTTGGCAGGGCAAAATACCACCTTTTCTGAAACAAGGCGAACTCGTATTTACGCGATTGCGTAAAATAGGTCCCCGCCGAATTGCGCCTAATCACTAACACGTGATAAATGCAACTAAATGTAGAAACCCACCCGTCCCAAGACCCGATTTAGGCCTAAATTTGGATATTTTTGGCAATTTATTAAAAATAATTAAAATAATAAACATCTGGCTGGTTACACTGTGAAGAATATAATATTGAGGAAGGTTTGAGTAGTATCTGGAAAGGGAGGAATTTCCCTGCGAACTTCAGAAATCCATATAAACAATCAAAAAAAAACAAATGGCAGGCTGTAAATTTCGTCTGCACGGAGGTAAACATCAAATTATTTCGAGAGTTTTCAATCTTAATAATGGAATTACATTAAAATAATGACTTGCCTGAATACGAGGATAATATCAGCATCTACAGTCTATATACCATTTCGCAATTCTTCGTACGTACAAACAATCTCTTTTAGGACGGAAAATGACGACCAAACTTCTGCAACCTTGCCAGTGATTTGTACACTATCAAATCATACGCAATGGGCTAAGCCCTCCTTTTGTTAAATACCTTTTCAACTGCATATTTAGAAACAAAATTGTCAACTTTGGCTTTGGAAATTTATATTCATGTGAATCTACATGTAAATTTGCCAAGTGTGAGTTAAGAATTAAAAGGTTCAACTGAGCATTGGTCATTGAGATATGGACATTAGTTCACAATTTGCAATATAAAAACATATAAATTTTACCCAGAAGTTTTTTGACAGAACGCTTTAAACAAAACCAAACATATCACTAGCTTATGACAATGCAAATTTCATCAAAAATATTATCTCACAAAAAAAAAAACCCCAAAATGTCACAGTTAGAACCTTGTAATTCTCAGGCTCACAAGTGTCATTTAATTGTGCACGTCTTTTTTTTCCTAAAAATTGTAATACATGTAATACTCCTGCATTCTTTTAGTGTTTTGGCAGGGGCAAAATACACACACTTTTTTCTTTTAACAGGGCGAACTCGTATTTACGCGATGCGTAAAATATGTTCCCCGCCGAATGTCGCGAACACTAACACGGATAATGCAACTACAAGTAGAACCCCCAGGCCCTCCCCCCTCCCCAACACCCCCACCCGTCCCCCTCCCGGAGACACCCCACCCCCGCACCCCACCCCACTCCTCCTCTCCCTGACACTCACCACAACCCCTTGCCTATCGCAATGTAACCGTTTCAGTGATACAGCAATTATGGACATTTTAATTACATCAATTGCATCAAAATGCCCCTTTAATTTGGGCCCAATTGCAATTCACACAAAAGATATGGCAAGAGTCTTGCATGTGTGAAGGAATTCTGTATATATCTGATTACTGTTTCAGCAGTGGATACAGTTTACTCATATTTAAATTAGATCAATTGCATCACACAACGGGCTCTTTAATTTGCCCACAACCTTTGACCCAATTACAATTCACACAAAGATGTTGGCAAAGTAGTCCTTTCACATAGCAAAGGAATTTTTGTATATCTGATCTACCGTTTCAGCAATACACCAATTATGCATATTTACTTAGCTCATTTCCATACCTGATTTTGACTCTTTTTTTGAATTTTTACTTTTAAATTGTCAAAGAAGATGCGTCACCAGGATCGGCTTTCATGCCAGGAAGGAATTTGCATATTCCGATGTACCGTTTCAAAATTATAGTGATTACGCTGATTTTTGCATATTAATAGCTCATTTGCATACTC